>LBNU01005374.1:5984-49130 GCA_014162995.1 Artemisia annua | reverse complement strand
CCCAGCTTTCAACCTAAAACCTGCCGCTAGGAAAAGAAATGCGGCTGAGCTAAAAAGCCCAGTGAACAGATATATGACAAACGGATAATTGAAACGTATATAAGTAAGAGAAATGGGACATCATAAGCTTCTGCTGAAAGGAATATCATCTGTCAAATGCATAAGAGAAAAACTGAACGAATATCATAAATCAAAGGGAAACGATACATCATAGGAATATCAATGTAAGCATAATCATAAGAGAATAATGAGCACATATGAACAAAGAAGCGTCTAAACAAGGTACTTGAATAGACAAACGAATCATAAGAAAGCCACGAGCCGACCTACCGAGGTACTCGATAGCATCTCCTACACATAATCACATATCCGTCAAATCATAAGTTGTACAAGGAGCTGCAGACTCCATTGTACCAGAAGTGAAAGGGGTACAAGGCACGTACAGCCAGTCACTAAGCCATAACATACACATCATATCATACAAATCCTAGGATGCATCCATACGCTCCCTGAAACAGATACATATACAAGTGCAAGACTATGCATATATATAACAGAATGGCCATAAGTGCACATAACTATAATCATATCATAACAGAAGGGAACGCCGGGGACTAATCACACCGCCCCAGATAATGTCATGCCACCGGGGCCTCGATGACACGCCCATGGGTACCTTCATGAGTAGAATAAAAACTCGGGCATACTAACATACATATCAGAACGAAGCTATCCATAAACAAAACAATCATAGCATATCAATCAGAATATATCAACAGAATCTCATATCAGTGAGATAGTAATCAGATCATCATAACAGAATGGATAGCAAACAGAATCAGAATCCCATCAAAGGATAATATCAAACGAATCATATCATAGCAAACGAATCAAAGTCAAAGGATCGAAAGTCATGAGATCAGAACCCTTAATGACATAGGGTAGAATATCTGTACCTTAAACCGCCAACGACACCATATCATAACATAGGAATAGGAAGTCACTCCTTCAGTGAATCTACACGAATTAAGGATCGGCGTATTATCAATAACTTGTTTTAAATCAGATTACTCGTTTTTGTTGGCTTTCCAATTTTAGTAACTTTCCATTTATAGCAGCTTTCCAAAATTAGTAACTTTCCATGTTTAGTATGATTTCCAGATTTAATGAGTTTCCCGAAATAGCAATTTTAAACATTTAGAGTTATAAATGTCAAATAGATAACCTTAAAGGTTTAATATGATCAAGTTCATAGTTTAGGCTTTAATATGTCATTTTAGCAAAGTTTAGGGTCAAAATATAAATTATCAAAATTAAATATTAAGAATGTCAAATAAAATTATTTTAAATATAATTTTATATTAACACGATAATTTTAGACCCTGTCGTTCATAATTTATTAACGTATCCTTGACATTAAATTTAGACCGCGGCGACCAAAATATGTTATTATCACATGCTCAATCACACGACTCACACGCTTAAACACCCGACTCTCCTTTTTGACCACGTCACAAAATACTCACACGCGACAAGACTCAAACTCAAAGATTGATCGACGAAATGCAAGACACACACCCATATTCGAAATAAACTCATTCGACCCATGCATGTAATCCATTTTTCATATGACCTTATTACCGAAACATAAGATTCGCACCCTTCACGAGCCAATAATAATCCAAATATTTAATACACATTCGATAAACATATTTTAAGCAAATCCATAATGTTATGTGAAGCATGTTTCCATCGTACACACATGCATACATCTTGGGTTTCTAAGCGCCTCATTTCATAAGAATACTTATAAACTGTTATGACATTGGTCATTTTCAAAAGCATGTGATTAAAGTCCAAGTAATTAATCTGATCAAATACTTAGAATATGCATGTATATATAATCATGTTTTAAAATAGATTATGATTATATTGTGTATTAAAATGATAGGTAAAGATGTACCTCTACGATGAACAGGGACAACTCGAATGGAAATAAACACCGAACTCGAAATCAAACCCGAACACGAACACTAACACCAGAATTTAACAAGGCGCAACCGAACCCGAACCGAAATCGAAACGAAGAAACTAAACCGCAACCCGATCAAACTCGAACTAGAACAACCAAAATTAAAGTTCTTGAGACGTGCAAGAACAGACACCCATAAACGATAAATGCCCAAGTAACCAAACCTCCTACGTGAACCCGAACCCGAACCGAGCACAAACCAGATTTGAACAATGTTTCCTTTGTTATTAAGTCATATTTGTCAAACTCTTCATTTTTTTTCTTTTTTTTTTCTTTTTTTTTGTGTGTGTATTCATTTGTTTAGAAAACTGGGCATAACACTTCGGAAAAGACGGGATTTGGAGGAGATATTACTGACCGGATCTTGCTTTTAATTAGGTTTCATCTCAACGTGTGTTTCACTTAAACTTGTTACCAGTCGTCAAAACGAAAAGCCCAGGCCCAGTTCTAATTATAGATGTGATTTGATAAAAATAATGTCACATGAAACTTTAGAATTGACATGTTATTACGATTTGTAACATTAACATATTTATCAATATTAGTATTTTTATCACTATATTATTTTCGGAGTATTATAAAGTATGCCGTGATTTAAGGGTGGAATTAAGGAAACAAATAAATCTCTTAACTTTTCAAATATTCGATATTATCCTCTCTTTTAAAGTTACACCGTATGGGCTAAGTATCAAGAGTTACAAATCAGTTTTTAATGAGCTAAGTAAATGAGCATGAATCTTTTTCACAAAAAGAATGTGTCGAATTTTAGCAGTAGGATTAAGAAGACATTATATTTTGTAATAATTTTATAACATATGGTTTTTGTGTTATTTCCATACCATATATTTTAGGTTAAGTTCAAAAATACAAATTAAAACATTAGTTTAGATTTTAGGGTGTTATATCCCCCTTGGACAATACTTCCCCTAAATGGAGTGCCAAGTAAGGAGACATGGATTTTGAACCTACAAAAAAAAAGTTAGTTGCCGCACAAGACAAGTGTAGAACAAGTCATGAACACCCTTTTTGTTTAAACACAAATAAGAGTTGCGAAGCGGAATGATGCAATTCTCATGCTCCCCCTTGAATATTACTCCCCTAAATTGGAGTAACAAGGAAGGGATATATGGATAATTATCCTACAAAAGAGAGTTAGCACAAGATATATATGTTACCATCACAAGGTATAGTACCAATACCTAAATGGTCAACAAACAATGCATGCCACATAGTAGAATGAAATTCATTTCATGTAAAATTTGACTTTTGGAAGGTCAAAGACAAGAAATTAGGGTGGTAACATCCTAGCTTAAAAGGAAAAAAAATAAAAGGAAAATAAAAATAAAAAGAAAAACATCATAATCCTTAGTGAGAAACATCCTCCTAAAGAATGTTTTAAAGTAGGTGATGATGAGAATGAGTGTTTTGGCTTGTTAGGTTGTGTTTTTGGTGCTACTACGGATGAGACTCTATCATTGTTGGAGACTCTAAACTTGAGGTGGGTGAGACAAGGATTCTAGACGGTCCAAAATGTGGTTTAGGATAAATCTCATTTCATAGGTTAGCTCGTGGATTTCCGTTCGACATCTTTTGGTAATGTGAGCGGTCCTTTCACAATGTCCGCAATCATGGCGGGGAAAGTTTGGTGGAAACGGGATCTCATTTGTTGGTGGTGGATTACTTGTACTTGATGGAGCAAGGGTGGATGGTTGAGAGGTGTTTTTGTTTCCTATACTTGTTGAGGTTGGAGATGTGGCCCTTACGGATGCATTTATTTCCTCATGAGAAGGAAACATTGAATCAAAGTGTTGGGAAGACTCTTGTGGTGGTTGTTGTTGTTGAGCATAATGGCGGAAGCTTGCTTCTCCTTCAAGAGGATCATGAATGAATTTGTAAACGGAGTGAAACACAAATGATTATGGGTATGTATGACCTTGATCTTGTGGAAAGATTGAGGGTCTAGCATAACGATAAGCCAAACCCTCTATCAATGATGGTTGATGAGGTTCATCATCCAATGACTCATTTGGTTGAAACATTGGTTGTTGTTGGGTTTCCATTTGGGCAATGGTGTCAAAGAGTGACAATGATGAAGGGCTTGATGATTTGGGTGATAGGTCTTCTAAAGTTTCCAAATAGGGTAGTGGTGATGTTGGTGGTGTATGGAAAAGTTCCATTGGTATAAGTGTTCGTGATTGAGGTGATGGAGTTTTTGATGGTTGAGTTTGTTGAGAAGGTGATGTTGAATCACTTGAAGTTCTAGTTGGTGGCGGAATAGTGGCTATGTTGGTGTTGCAATGCTTTGGAGAGTGTGTTGGAGTAGCAAGATTAAGCAAATCTTATATAGTGATCACATTGGTATTTCAAGGTGTTGAGGATGGTGTTGAGGTAGTAAGGTTAAGGATATCTTGGATAGGTGAAGAAATGTTAAGTGATGTATCACTTGATGATGATGAGCTTGATTTGATGGTTTTGTTGAAGCAACAAGGTTTTACACTAATCCTAGCGGTTTTTCTAATGGATCTTGATGATTCGGATGAGATGTTGGATTTAGTCATTTCAAAGGTGTGGTTTAGAAGCTTAAGAGAAAGGATTTTGATGGTGGTGGTGTGATTTGAAGTGTTGCAAGATTGTCAAATTTATAGAGTGGAAGAGATGTTGGAAGGGGTGTTTGGATTTGATGTTCTACCATACAAATGTTGAGGTTTCTAATGATTTAGAATATTTCCAAGAACATGTCAAATCATTGGAGGTCAATCCAATGAAATTGGATGGAGTGAAAGACTAACTTATGCACTCAATGCTATGTGATCATGGGAAGTGATTTGGTTGAAAATGTGCTAAGGGTTTGAATGATCCTTTTTAAGGGTTCCTTGGGTTAGTTATGTTTGAATTTGAATTTTGGCGGGAAATGACTTCCTAATTGTTTTAGTGAGTGAGAGTGGTCCTAATATGCTTATTGGAAGTAAGGGAAGATGTTTCTCACTAAAGATAAAGATTTGACATTTTACAAATTTTGAAATGTAGAAAAATGAAAAATAATTTCTGCAGGAGACTGGCGGAACCTTGTCACATCAAGGGCGGAACCCTTCTGACGGTTCCGTCTGATCCGTCAGGCCAAAACTGGGTTACCGAGAATTTTCCACTGGCGGAACCCTATTAAAGGTTCTGCCGGTTCCGTCAGACCCAAAAAAGTATACAATCCACGTTTTTAACCGTCGAGACAATTTTCAAATTTTTTGAAAACTCCTAAAAATGAAAATTTATTACATATCTGATTAGGAAAGGCAAAAATTGGACATGTAAACATTCATATCATAGGACTTTGACCGGGGGCTAGCGAATTTCACTATACTTAGTGAAATTTTCCATAAGCATGAAAAATTTGACAAACACCTCAAATATCGTCAATATGCATAAAGGCTCATACAAAACATAGTTCGACGAAAATAATAAAGCATGGAAGAAAAAGCAATACAAATCACATAGTTTAACACATACAAAGTTCTAAAAGCTACATAATGCCAAACACTCCTTAAACACACATCTCACAACTAGTCTATCTTCTTCTTGAGCTTTCCTAGGTACCTTCCAAAGCACTTGAATATTCCTTTGGTTTGCTTGAACTCTTCGGATGCATTGCTAATGACGGGAAGTTCTTGAAGGTAGTCTAAAGGGGGTAGCTTAGAGTTAGGAAGATTATCGTTATCGCTCATATCGGATGATGAAGATGATGGTGAAGGAGAGCGAGTACGCTTGCCCTTAACTTTGAAGACTCTTTTATCACTTAGAGGGACGAATATGTGAGGAACGAGAGTGTAATCAAGGCAAATTCCCTTATTGTTAGGAGGAATGGGCGAGATTGCTCTAAAGAGGCGGGTGAGAAGCATTCCATAAGGAAGAGCGGTTGTTCCTACCAAGGATATGTCGGCCATTCTTTTGGCTAGGTAATAGGCTAAGTTAAAAGGTTGACCGGTGGAAATGCTATAGAGCATGTAGCTAAGACATGTGTTGACATGATCTTTATTTCCTATGGAACTTATAACGTTGGCTCTAAGAATTTCTTCCCATTTCTTAAATTGTGGTTTAAGCTCATTGAGTTCCATACCAAAAGGGTCCTTATTTACCTCATTTCCCGAAGGATTCTTCCTAGTTGTTGAGGTCCTAACAAAGAGATGCTCACAAATTTCTTCCTTATTAGCATGAAGAGTGTCGTATGGATGATAACGCTCAATGGAATCAAGACTTGAAAGAGGCCACTTATCCGTGTAGAGACATGTACCAACATTAGGGAGACCGAGAATAGTGGCAAAATCTTTTAAGGATATGAAATGTGGATGTTGATTGGTTGAGAATGTTAATGAGATCTCACCATCGTCATCGAAGAAAAGGCTTATAGTTGCATTGAACTCCAAAATAAACCTAGGACAAATTTGCTCATCTATGTCTAGGAGGCAATCAAAGTTGATAGCGGCAAAGTTTTGACGAATGGAAGTTCCTTTTAGGAAGGATGGATCAATGGTTCTTCCTTCATGAACATAGCGTTTTTCTAGACCCTTAAAAGTTTCAACTTGATCTTTAGTAAGGCCTTTGGTCCTATGGTGTTTGGGTAAGTAATTAAGAGTTTCCTTGTGATCGGAGAATGTTGCGGGAGGCAAGTTGATTCCTAGAAAACACAAAATTTAAGTTTAAGTTAATGACTTTTACAATGCGGATGTTCTAGTGTGTGCCTATATGAAAACAATGTGGAGGTGCGGTTATCTTGTCTCATTTTGATGCTTAAAACGTTTTGTAATGCAAGTTTTGTTACAAAACAAAAGATAACCCAAACACTCCTAATTCAATATAGCTTCGTTTGAATGTACCCGAAAATACATATTAGTTATGTATTCCCTTTAGCATTCAAGAGACATTATGCAAGTGATGTTTCAATAACGTTTTTCATTTGTTTTAACAATGTGGTGAAAGGTGGTGTTCTAGTGATTTTTTTTTGAAAGACAATGAACTTGGTGTGTTTGGTAAATCATGATAATAACAAAAAGAATACAATTCCTAACTAATGGAAATTATGATTAGTTTACAACCAAGGTTTTTCATGAATCAACAAGTTTATGCATAAACCCTAAGATTCTAGTTAATGTATGTAAATGAAAATGTTAGACTTTGATTGAAAATGCAATTATGATAAGAATACTTACAAAGTTGATTGGATTGGAAGAGATGTGAGTGAGAGCCCTAATTTTCGTGTGGTAAGGTGTTTGTGAGTGAGTGATAGCTGTTTGTAAGTTGAAGTAGTGAGTTAAGAGGTGTTTGGTTTTGAATTAAGATAAAAACAAACTGCAGATATGGCGGATCAGGCGGAACCAAAGTAAGGGTTCCGCCCATTATGTCGCAAGGTTCCGCTGGTTCAGCAGGTGAAAATTTTGAATGATTTGTTTTGACTTTTGTGGTTTTATCCTCTTGTTGAAAACTAAGGTTTTTAGGTTTCACGAGTCCTAAACTAAATCTAAGTGGGATGAATGATTCTCATTCAAGAGGTTTTGTGAAAACGTTGACGATATGAAACTTTCTCGGTTAAGATGTTCCTCAATGAACATTTTTACCAAGGCGATGATGATCGATTACAATATGTTAATTGAAAACATATAGGATCGGATTGTCGCTGAAGTCGATGATACTATTGAAAAGAGGAATTCCATTGTTGACATGAGTTTGCTTGTTCTAACGGAGCTTGTTGATGTGCTTCTCCTTCCGACACTAGTTTGAGAGCCTTAAGCTACTTAGCGAATCATTGGGTAAGTAAGTATAAAAGTGCAAGTACCACTTGTGCCTTTTCTATCAACTTAATTACCGACATAATTCTAGTTGGCATACACTATGGTTTCTATTCCCGTTCCTTTGGGATACCATACTCTTAGGTGTGTAGTACCTTTTGATGTATCCAAACAATCTCTTCCGAAAGAATTGTTTTAGGATCTTCTCTAATACGAGCACATATACAAGCACTAAACATAATGTTGGATCTATTTCTTGTAAGAACAAGTAAACTTCCAAACATTTCTCTATGTTTAGTTTTGCCTACGAATTCACTAATATTATTCTTGATAAGTCATATAAGACTTAATCATTGTGAACTTGTGAGTAATTAGGAATGTCTTTGAGTGATTATTCCTTGTTTTTGGAGCTTGCTTAAGTTTTCAAAAAGTCTTTCATAGATCGACACTACATTCATTTTATCTATTTTGAAAGATTTATTTTCGATCGTTGTTTTACTCTAATGTCCAAAAACTATTTTTATCGAATTTGTTTAATTACAACTATGATCCATAATTCAAGTCTTATGACCTTGTCAATATTACTTGATTCAATGCTTGACACAAGATGAGAGATGTTATTTTCATTTTGAACTTTTGTCCTTAATGTTAGGACACTATGACTTATGAATTCTTGGACATCTATGTTATCTCCTTTTAATAGTTCATCTTTCTTGCTATTTTTCTTAACTTATTTGTCTTACCATCGTTGAACTTTCGACTAAGTCATCATCTACCAAAAATGATATCTTAGAAGGAGGTGGTCTTTCGTTGAATGTTGGATTCAACGACTCCTCGACTCTTTAGGTTTCTTTATTTAAAAACACTATAAGTTTTCATGTTTTGTAAGTGTCCAAGAGATACAACATCATAAGACTATGGGTCGAATTTGATGTGCAAATCGTAGATGTTTATAAATCATCTTCTCCCAATCATCCCATTGTATCTTAATGTGGTTTATTTTCCTTTGTGTGTCTTCTATGAGATTTTATTAAAAGAGTGTTTACATTAAGACACGATTGAACATATAGTGTTAAAAGATGTTGTGTTACAAATGCTTGTGAAATGTTTTGATTTACTAGATTTTCAAGCATCACAAAAGTGTTGGTTGTTTAATCACTTTGGAGATTCTTAGTTAGCTCACTTGTAGACAAGTATTAAGTGAGACTCACTCAAGAGTATCTCGTGTTGATTCCCAAAAGTTAAAAGAACTGAAGCACCTTATATCTACTATTCATTGTAACTTAGAAATCCTTTAAACAAGGAGAAGCTAATCTACGTTATAACTAACTAAAGAAAGAACAACATAGAGTATGCACAACAAATCCTACACACGATAAACCTTAAAGATAACAAGAAGAGACAATAAAAGGTAAGTTGAAGAAATGTGTGCCTTTTGAGTTCCATGAATAGATTATAAAGAAGATAATCATTAAGCGTTTAATCTTGTCATGAAAGAAGGCTTGGAAACTCAATTACTCATGAATCCAAAGAGGTTAGATAAACATAAAATATGATATTCTTAGATCATAAGCTTCTATTAGAGATTGAGATATTTCTAAATATCTCTTCTAGGCTCATAGAGTAAATTACATAAATGGTCACTGTGGTTTGTCCATTTTTTCACATTTAGTCACTGAACTTTTTTTTTGACAAGGTCAGTCATTAAGGTTTTAAATCGTTACAGATTCAGTCATTAAGGTTTCAATTTTGTTACATAAATGGTCACTGTGGTTTGAAACTTCAGTGACCATTTATTTAACGAAATGGACTGAATCTGTAACGATTAGAAACTTCAGTGACCATGTATGTCAAAAAAAAAGTTCAGTGACTAAATGTGAAAAAATGGACAAACCATAGTGACCATTTATGTAATTTACTCACTTTTACTTGCTCTTTACTTGTTGATGGTGCATTTGAGTTAAATCCTAAACCGGTTTTATCTCTGAATGACTTTTGACTTTTCAACAATCTTTCAAGAGATTTTGAACTTTCTTCAAACTTAGCCAACATTATTCCTTTTTCATTTTGTCTTTTAATTTCATGTTTGTATTCTAGACATATTTTGCATCCCAGATCAATTTCAATATTGCTTTCAAGTCTAGACATGTTATCTTCTAACATTATCTCTTTTTCAAGATTGTTCACAAGAGATTTTGAATGTTCATTGTTAAAGATAGTTTTTAGGTCCATGTTGCATAAAAGTTTAGACTCATTTTCTAGTTTAGAAAACTCTAGGATAAATGTGTCAAAGCAAAAGTGTTTGGTTTCAAATTGTACATTGCTTGATGTTTTATCTAGTTGAGAATCACAAACCGGATAGTTGGCTTCATCTTCATCCGCGTCAATCCATGAATCGTAAGCAATGCCACTTTGAGCTGGACATAAGTAATCATCTTCACTTACACCTTCTTTTAAAACATTTACACTAGTAGCACATGTATTTACTTCAACTAAGTGTCTATCTATTAGGTTTTCTAAGACTTCTAACTCATGTGTGAGATCGAATTGATCATCTTTGACTTGACATATTTCTTGATGAAAGTTGATTATATTTCTCCAAATATCATTAGCCGTTTGACAAAAATACACTCTTTCATATTCAATTCTCGATAAAGCTTTATAAATCATTATCTTAGCTTTAGTGTTTTATCAAACTTGAGATAATCATTTTGATTTTCAAAACATGTTTTTGTTGGTTTGAAATCACCAATAGAAATAAGGTGCCAAAGTCCTTGATCAATTGATTTCACATAGTTTTCAAATTTACTTTTCCATTCAAGGAAGTTTTCTTTTTCAAATAGCGGTGGCTTTTGAATAGGTTGCCCTTCTTTGAGATTTTCAAAATCCATGGATCGATCCAAGTTTTAAAATACAATATATTTTAAAGATCTTGAGTAACGTAGCTCTTGATGCCAATTGTGGAAAACTAGAAGGGGGGTTGAATAGTTTACCGCTTTTTAACTTAATTATCTTTTAAAAACTTTACGTTTAATAAAAGATATAAACTCAAATTACTTGTTAATCTTTGAAAAGCTTTACGTGTAATTAACGATTCTAACTAAAGACAATATGTAATATGCAAAGACAAAGAAAGAAACGATCAAACCACAACACGATTGTTTATCGTGGTTCGGCTACAAGGACGCTTTTTCCTTGCCCTACATCCACGCCCTGAGTTTCCAACTCGAGAGTTTCAAGCACTAGTCAACAAGCTCCTTTCACGTGTGGAGAAACCTTTACAATCGTCGCTTACACTTTATCCGGTACAAAGCTAGATACCGGGTCCTAGTTCAAGGTAGAACCAACTTAACGTCGCCTATCCACTATTTCCGACACTAAGCTAGATGTCGAGTTCTTTTACAAGGGTACAACCACTCCCGATAGTTCTTTTACAAGGGTACAACAACTCCCATTACACTATGTATTTTAAGGCCTAAAATACTAACCGATCACTCTTGAATGTACACAATCAAATGATGTATAAACTACACTAAGTTTACACAAGGCTAAGCTAACAAGTCTTGCAACCTTGAGTTGAAACTTGTTACTTCTTGGATGAACTTGTGAACTTCTATGCTACATAAGACAATCACACAAGTGAGTTGCTACTGAGTTAGATGAGAGAATGTATGAAATATATGTCCTAAAGTGATAGGTGATTTCTTGCAAGTGGTTTGTTATTTATACCCAAACAAACCAGACTTCTGGCGGATACGGCGGAACCTTAGAATGGGTTCCGCCCATATACCCCCAGGGTTCCGCCAGATCTGACAGTCAAACTTACAAGAAATCACATCAAGTTATTTCTAGTCAAACACACAAACTTTCAAGAGATCACATCAACATGGAATGCTTCCAAAATGTGTAAGAGCTTTATGGATAGTCAAACACACAAGTTTTCCATAAATGCACATTGATGTGATGTTATACTTTCTTTATTAAGAAATATAACAACGTTATGTTTAACATGTAAATGTAGTTATACAAGACTTAAGAAACTAAAATGATGTATTACTATAAGCTAAAGTTCATACTTTGTCATTAACAAAACTTAGCAAAGATCGTAAAATATAAATAACGTTTTTAGGCGATATTTGTATTAACACCGCCCTAAAAAGTTGCCCTGGGCAACTGGCCAAAGGCGGAATTTTTTTTTGAGGTCAAAAATCACCAAACTTTGGGCAACTTGGCCATATTAGTAATTATCCCTTTTCTAAAAATGGTTGAATTGGGGATGGATTGAAATGTTATTTTTTTTTAATGAATATCACAGGTACAGTTCGCATAAACTATTTTACTCATTAAATGTGCTAATACAAATTTAAAAAAACTGTACAAGTTGCATAAATTAAAATCATAATTTAAAAGTTACAAGTCTAACAAAGTTAAATCAAACAAAAGTTTGTACATTTCGCATAATCAAGTACAGTTTTATAATCTAAAACAAGTTAGTACACTTCGCATAAACAAGTACATATACTATTACAAAAATTAAATCAAATATAATTGTATAATTCGCATGAACGGTACACATACTATTGCAAACATCAAATAAAAAAAATTGTATAAGTAGCAAAATAATGAATATTTTAAGTTTTCCAAGTTTGACTTTTTTTAAACAAAAGTCCAAGTTGCATAATAGTAAACATGTAAATGGTACATGTTGCATAAAAAGGTACACTTACACATTGGTACTTCTGCCTTACACACACTTACGGAAGTGTACTTGATACGAGGACACGTGTCAACATGTAGTTTGTTAATACAAGTCGTTTAAGTTCCATATTTCGCATTGGGGCAAATGCACAGAGTAAAAAAAGTTGAGGCTAGACTTTGAGCAAGGGGATCTTATCGGGCAAAAACAAAATTGCTCCATAATATATAGTGTGTACACTAATGTCACTGCATCGAATTAAGATTGTGTTTTGAGTTGTACGCCATTTGCTATTTACAGATGGATTTAAATTCATTTGGCTTAGAGGAATAAATTATACAAAAAGCATTGTGAAGGAACACATAATAAGCATTCCAGATCGAGACTAGGTACTTAGCGAACATATATAAGATGGATTATTCGTAAATCAATTCACATAAATCATGCATATGAATAGCGTAAAGTTTCAATTTTAATAACTACTATCTCAACTATTTTATATGCAAATTGTCGCGATACGTTAAAAAAAAAAAAAAAAAAAAAAAAATCCATATGTGAGTTCATTCCTCAAAACACAACACTAACACATTATACAATTTAAACACTTGTATTATATTGTAAAGCAATCAATTGCAATAATTAAATTCAAACACTAAGACTTTGGATAAAATTGTGTATATTACCATATTGAGTCAGTCATTTTATTCTTACCGTAAGTTTGTGTTTACGGGTATGTTTGACGACAAGTAGCAGTAAGCAGTAGCAGTAGCTGTTTATTTAAAAAATGTGCTTTGTAACGTAGCAGTAGCTTTACTTATAAAGTGTAAAATTATGAAAAAAGGCACGTAACTCATAAATTACATTTTTTAATATAACACATTCATCTCACGTACAATCCTAATGATACTACCACATATATTGTTTCATATTAAAAAATAGGCCATTATCAATTATTTATATAAATCTAAGAAATCAACTGTAACAAGTAGCCAAGTAGCCAAGTAGCCGAGTAGCAGTTATTTGTACGTGGTTATAAAAGATGCGTATGCAGCCATTAATACTTGTACGTCGTTATATTTATTTGATGGTAAATATGTAATTTTCAAACAAAATGTTAGGAGCAGTAGTGGAAAGCTTGTTCATGAAACATTTCAATTTGGAGCGGTTGGGCTAGTTTCAAACGCTATTGGAGGTGTTGCCAAACAAGCTTTTCATCTAAATGCTTACCGCTTATCGCTTGTCGCTCCTAAACGCTTCCTTAACGCTTGTTGCCAAACATGACCTACATCATTAAAGCTAATCCGAATTTACCCGGTAGCATACCAATTAAGGAACACTGTTTTTCATTAATTGAAGCATTCCCTTTTTTAGTTGATCTCTGAAAAGTGAAAAGTATTACTCCGTAATTCTTCCAAATCTGTGTTGATGTCATCATACAAATTGCTTATAAACTCATAGTCGCACTTCACATTTAAAGGATATGCACCGAACTTTCTTAGTGTGTCCGTTTTTGAAGCTTTACAAATTTGCAACTCATGAAATATTTTAAGAAGCTGATCACGCCAAACTTCGTTTGAATTAATAATTCGGCTTACGGATGAATTGTGCGAATCTACTGTGTATTTTTGCGTTTTGTTTAAGACATGTAAATTATCACCAAGTTTTGATGCATTTTTGGTATTGGTTGTCGTTTATTGTGGGAATTCTAATGAGAAGAGTTTGGGTATATAATAATAATTATGAATAATGATATCCATTATGTAAACTTTGTTTGGCTTCCATGTTTTTCTCATATAAACGTCATTTTTTTTTTCTCAAACCAACCAAATTTGAATCCATATATTTCGTATGATTTTTTTCCCACATTGAAATGTCATAATTCCAATAAATAATGGAAGTCTACGTCAGCAGCATCATCAAGCCTTAAGCATCAATCAGGAAGTTTTAACCATCGAATCAGCAAGCCCTTCAAAACCTTTAATCATCGGCACCACCAAGCTATGAAAATACTTTTGAGCTGGAGTATCACCATAACCAATGTATTCAACAACCAGGAAGCTCTTTAAATGCCGCCTGCAAGTTAAAAAAAATGGAATGAAGCTAATTATAATAATAAGTTCCTAAATGAGGATTGTAAATTATTGAAGCAGCAATCACTTCAACGCAACCTTAAATCAATATTAGCAATATTTGAACATCAGCATCAGATAGCTCTTTCGTAACTTAACCTGGTATATGGAAGTACTAATAACTACTCATATTTAACATATAATCTTAATCGAGCCACTTATGCCACTACACATGTCGTGGAAGTTATTACTATATGAATGAGACCGATGTTATTGTATGTTGGTTACTTAACTACTGAAAAATACATGCATGTTGGTTACTAACATCATTTTTTTATTTTTTTTATTTTTTTATTTTTTTTTTGTGAAAGGTTTCACCGGTAAAATTTATTATCCAAAATACAGTTAAGTACAATGAATATGGGTGACTCCACATCTCAACCCAAAATCAGGTAAAACAAACGCACCAATTGTGCTTCAAACCTGACCTATCATAAGAATGACATGCGAGACTTATGTAACCGATAGATAACCGCTTTTAACTGCTAACTAGAAGCGCCTTGTGCAGTACTTAATAAAATATGAACAGTCATTACATAAAAAAGTTAGTAAATACTACCGACACTAATTTTCATAAAAGATATAGGAAACAAAATTCTTTCACTATATATGCCACGATTGCGTTTAAGTTTCTTGTGCTAATACTTTACCTAATTTGTCATTCATAGATCGACATAAGGTTGTCGACATTGTTAGTGACCCATAATGACTGTATACTGTGTCAAAAAGAGTACTACGCTAGGACCCGTTTAGCATGAGGGAAGTGGTCAGTCTAGTATATAATAATGTATCATTCCGCTTGTCTATTATTATTCAAACTGGTAATAATTATTAATCAAACACATTTCACAATGGGTAAAGGTTTGTTCGTTTGTATGTTGATGCTTGTTGTCTTTGCCTCTGGTAAGCTACTCTTTCTTCTTAGTAGAAATTGTGGTGAAACATATGGGTTAGGTTTAGTTGAGTTGTAGTCTTGTAGATGTATAGTTCATTTGGAACTTGATAAACAAATAATGTGGTAATATGTTCAAGAACTTATTGACTTTCACTTCATAAAACGATTTAAGGAGGTTTTATTCGGATATATGTAGGATATATCCGATCGACTTTGAGCCTAAAGTTGCAAACAATTCGAGCTAACTTGCTAGTATATTGTCATATTTCAGCCTATTTTCCTACTTGGCAAAAACTTAATTTAAGCTCGTCGCTAGCTTAAACTGACCACATTTGTCAATAAAAATATTTTTGGTACATATATATATATATAAGCAACGCTTGAGGTGCAAGTAATTTTGGCTTTTATGTTTTGGAAATGCAATTTTTCGACATGAAGCAAGAGTTGAGATCCATGAAGAACTCATACATGTCATAGAACCTATCAACCAATCATAGCCACCCATTTATATTTTTCACATTTTTTTTCAAAACAACATATCTTGCAAACGATAAATCTTCAAGCTACAAAAAAAATACCATTGCGACGAGAATTAAATGATCTTTCTATAGATATGCATTGTTATATACTTTCGACGAATTTTTTTTTTCGACGAACTTTTTTTTTTTTAATTTCCGCCCAGAAAGAATCATATATGATTCGTAAAAATCATATATGATTCGTAAAAAATCATATATGATTCGATTCTTACGAATCATATATGATTCTTACACGAATCATATATGATTCGTAAGAATCATATCATATATGATTTTTCTGGGCGAAAAAAATAAAGTTTATCGAAAAAAAAGTTCGTCGAAAGTATATAACAATGCATGTCTATAGAAAAATAATTTAATTCTCGTCGCGATGGTATTTTTTTTGTAGCTTGACGATTTACGGTTTGCGAAATATTTAAGTTTTAAAAAAAGGGTGGAAGTTTATTTTTTTATTTTGATAAAAAAAATGAGTGGCTAAGATTTATTGATGGGTTCTATAGTAAAAGTTGGATCTATAAAGAACTTTTGGCCATGAAGCAATAGCAACACTTTGAAGTTACAATGGGGTTGATACTTACACAATTTTTTTATGCACACACCACAATATTACATCATTAATGTACATGTTACAACATGCTATATGCATAATTGTGATGTGTGCACCAATAAAAGTGGTGTAAGTAACACTACCCATTTACAATAACTTGTCTCATGTCGCAATTTTTCGAGTTTCAGTTGAGACCGGTGTGAAGGTGACCGAAGCAAAGATGTGTCAAACCACTGGACATGCGGCGAGTTGTCTGAATGACAGTACTTGCAATCGCTCATGTGAGAAACAAGGCTTTGCTAGTGGCAAATGTGATGGTATACGACGTCGTTGTACTTGCTACAAGCCGTGCTAGAGATGCTACAAACGTCTTGTAAACTTAAAACTACCTACGTTATGGATACTTGTCATGTTTGATGGTATACTTGAATAAGAATAAAGTTTGTCACTTGTTGTGTATCTTGTTCATTTGCTTTATAAGAGCATTTAATAATCGTTCGCAAATAATCAGTAGCGGGCTACATAAATATTTCATGACAAATACTTTTTTTCGTTTTGAATTACATGTTCAATCATCTTATCCTAAGAGTGCTAAGTACCATGGCTCAAACTGGCTTGAGTCAGTTTTTCACCTCATCGTTACATCAGTAACTCATTCACACACCAAAATATCCCATTTCTCGTAACTCGAGCCAAAATATCCTTTTCGAGACCCACCATACTCGATCAATTAAAATACAACATTCACACACAACACATAATAATAATAATAATAATAATAATAATAATAATAATAATAATAATAATAATAATAATAATAATAATAATAAATAACTGGCCAGTGAACAAACTCAACAACTGGCTCAGGGGATGAGGTATGATGGATTGCTTTTGGTGGCGCCAGTTTGCCATCCATGTCGGAATGGACTGACGGGGTGCCATCCTAGATTTGAGTACTTCATAAATGGTCCATTTGAGTAAAGTTTAGTTAAAAAAAAAATAGACTCTAATTCAGGATTTAGTATGAAAGTTTTAAGTTGATTGATCAACAGACAGATTAATGGTACCTCTTGTTGTGTGAGAAGCTTCACAATCAAATGGTTGTGGGTTCAAGTATTGCTTGTGACATGTAGATAGTTTATGATTGTATATTATGAGATAGTTATTTGCCATTTAAAAAATAATAATTATAATAATAACAATAAAAAGGGTTGGGGTGTTTGTCAATATAAGGATAAGAAAGTTGAGTTTATAAGAGCCTTAGGTGTGGTGAGGAGGCAAATCTTCTCATTTGAGGCCAACGGGGTATCACATCACTTTANCCCCCCCCCCCCCTCTTTCACTCACAACTAACGTCAACTTACTCATTTGGTACCCACCACTTAAAACTTTAATTTTTTTATTCAATTTTTCACATAATATAAATTCATTTCATTCAAATACAAATTAATACACACAAAACACAATTTATTCACACACAATTTAACTTACTGAGATATTCACACACACAATTTAACTTTGGTACAAGCCCACTTCTTACATTTGCCAGCCCACTTCCTACCCAACCATTAAATAATAATAATAATAATAATAATAATAATAATAATAATAATAATAATAATAATAATAATAATAATAATAATAATAATAATAATAATAATAATAATAATAATAAAATTATCTTTTACCTTTGACTGTTGCACACACACATTATTCACATACACTAAACCGGATTTAATATCAACCTAAACAAAGAAAGAAAGTAAGGGTTCTGACAAAAAGTACAAGTTGCAGCCTCGTCGTGCAAGCGAGGAGCTCCATCTTTGACGAAGGATGAGGAACACCCCTGGTATGGTGGCGAGGCATGGCGAGGAGGTCACGCTTGCACGGTGAGGGATGACTAAATCACACCGTCCGCTGAGGTAAGGTATATTTAAAGAATTTGAACGCTACTTTTCAGTTTATATTGAGATTGACATCATGTTAAGTCGAGGTTGTTTTNTTTGTTATTTTATATTAAATTAAAATGACGTTTTACTCTTATATTTAACCTAGAGCTTTTATAAATGCATTTGATTGAAAAAGTATATTAAATTATTACATTTACAAATATATTGCATTTTTTACAAAATAAGCAAATTTGAGTTTCAAAAGTGCTTTTCTTATAAATACTTAATTTTAAAAGCCCAAAAAGAAGCAATCTCAAACACCCACTTAGGGTGTGTTTATTTTTTTTTTTTTTTTTCAGACTCAGATGCTTATAAGTTGAGGTGGGTCCAGTGTGGGTCATGTCTGTTAGAAGGTCTAAATGGGGAAGAGTGGACATTTTAATGCCTTTTGCTTACAGACACTCTAACAGATTTTAGTGGACCCCAATTAGAAAAAGCATTAATAGATACCATTGGTCCCACTCACTTTGCCAAACAGATCATCCAAGAGAAAAAGAAACGGAGCCTTAGTATCACGTACATGTCTTGATAAACATATCTTTTTGTACTAAGAATATTTGTAGCCTTGATAAACATGTTTTGTTGTACTAAGAAGATTTGTGGCCATGTTCCAAACGAGTAACACTTCATCCACTGAGTCGATCGTCTTTGTAGAAGCCACACTATGAGACAGTGGCGGACTCAAGTCAACCACGAAGTTGACAGACTTCTTTAACGACAATAGAATGATCTAAAAAGAAGTCACGCTATAAAAATACAAGTGGTTTACGAGAACTGGATCCGTTGTTGGTGTAAAATCTCACATTAAAAAGGTTGAGACAATTGGCAATAAAAGATGATGACATACAAAGTACTAATTTTTGAAACGATATTAATGGTTTGAAACATTTCACCTCCTCAACAATAGTCAACATGAAACATACACGTCTTACTAGCTTTGGAGGCAACATACACACTCTCACTATAACTTATTTATTTGTCTTGGGTTTTTTGATTTACTAGCTTGGGAGGCGACATATACACTCTCACTATAACTTAAGATTATGTTTTAAGTTGTACGTCATTTGCTATATTTACATATGGATTTAAATTCATTTGGTTTAGTGAATAAAATATACAAAAAGTATTGTGAAGGAACATAATAAGCATTCAAAGTCAAGACTAGGTAGTTAGCGAACATAAGATGCATTATTCGTAAATCATCAATAACTAATATCTCGACTATTTTATAAGCAAATTGTTGCAGTATGAAAAAAATATATATACACTAACACAATATATACAATTTAAACACTAGCACTATGTTGTAAACTAATCCATTGCAATAATTAAATTCAAACACTAAGACCTCGATAAAATTGTGTACAATACAATCTTGAGTTAGTCATTTTATTCACACCGTAAATTATTGTTACATCATTTAAGCTAATCCGAAAATTATCCCGTAGCATAGGGATCAAGGAACGTTGTTTTTGAATTAACATAATCATTCACTTTTTTTAGTTGATCTTTCATAAGTATTAATTCTTCCAAATCTTTGTCGATGTCATCGTACAAAAAACGCATACACTCATAGCTGCACTTTTCTTTTTGGTAAAAGGTTTTTACACCCGGTGAATGCATTACTACAATAAATATTTAAGGACATAGGATGCTTGTAAATCCCGCATCTCAACCTGTTACGTAAGTGATAAAGCTAACATAACAAGACACTACCATTCCTATAAAAAGGCAATAAACAACTATCCACTATAACATTTGACTCGAAACCAAATATAAACTAATGTCTACATTTACTAGGAAGACTTATATCAAATTCATCACAGAAAGCATGTTGGTCTTCAGTTAAATCTTAACCTTCATAATCACCATATGGGTCATCATTATAACTCTCCTTCCAACGTTCATATAAGCTTGACTTCCCACGCATAGGCAAAAGGCAATTGCAAGTGTTCTCAAGCAATTGGATGGCATGACTTCAAATTTTGACGGATGTAGTTTTGACAAAACGTGTTAATAAAAAACGTGTACGTAGAAACATGAATTTATTCTTCGTAGCACAAGTTAAAAAACATTTCTTAACTTAGGTCTAATCATACTTTTATCGTTAGTGCTTTAAGTTGTCCATTCAAAGTCTAATATATTTCCTAAGTGAATAGAAAAGAAAGAACAATACATAATAAATAAGAATAACAAGTAAAACTAGTTTACGTGTTATCGAAAAACAATGATTTTAAGTTTCAAATCCGATTTAAACTTAGTTTAACTAAATCATAAGACTTAGGTTTTAAAATAATTTGTGTTTCATTTAACTTTGAAAAACATTTCAAATTGCAAACATGTCAAACATCAATAAAGTGCAAGAAATAAACACACAACCACACATGTATTCAAAGCCTCAACCGATAAATAAACATATACTTGGCCTCGTAAGCCATCACGAGGACCAAGAAGTCAACTAGGGATAAACCAAGACAACCACAAGGAGGGACCCCACTTGCTTCAAGACCTATCAAGAGAAAATGGAACTCTAAGTGCACATGAATCCAGAATCTTCCAAAACATTTCAGTCGACTTTAGAGGCCTGAAACTCAGGGAAGGAATCTTCCCCATTCAAAACTCTCTCCTGCAAAGTTATAGCCCTTTGATTTGTGTACATGCGCGTAAAATTTCAGAATTTTTCGCCCAGTAGAACTCTAGGAAATTAATTTTACTATAGTAAAGTCCAACAAGTCCATTTTCGCCTTAATGCCTTTAACTCGATCGCCATTCCACTTCAAACAACGGTTACAATATATTGAAAGTAAAGTAAATTACACTACTATCTAACTATTGTAAAGTGCCCAAACAATATAATGGCAAAAACCAAATTAAATACTTGATTAAAAGGCCGAGATAATGGCAAACACAAAACAACTATGAATCAAGGCACATACAGTCTAGGTTTTCATCGGATTTGCATAAGAAACATAATTTACCATAATATAATGTAATAACAAGTTGTTGGCTAAATCCATGAACAAAAATGCATGTTTTTGCCATGGAACAATAATAAATAACAAGAATCAAATTGTTAGCCAATGAATCAAAGAAAGTAATTAACAAGAATTAAACCCCGATCCAAGCGTGTAACTAATGGCCTTAACACTTTTTTAAGACCTCTTTAGGGTCTAATTTCCACAGGAAAAATTGCCCTTGGGCTTGTTTTAAAACAATTCACAAATCATCCAAAAACCGTGGGATTTAGCCACTTTTACACGTACACGATTAGCATACGTAACTCGTGGCTATTAGGGTCAAAAATCAAAGATTTAGAAACTGAATAAAAGTCCATTTTTCACCGAATAAAAATGCCCTAAGGGCTGTTTTCAAACTGATTCACAAAACGTCAGAAAACACGCGTTTTAGGCCACTTTAACGCATCCTCGATAATCATATGACTACTATAATGGTTCCACTGTTGGTGATTTTATACATAAATCATATAAACATATAAATAATTGCAGTGGAAAACGTCACCAATAATGGATCTATAGTGCCATATGATTAATCGTAAATAACGTGTAAACGCATAGCTTTGTAGGGTCAACCGCACGGAATGAACGGAGGCTATCATCTTCTTCAACCCAAGAATACCACACGAAACCCTAGTAATCAAAGGAGACCACCTCTATGTTAGTCCATACTACACGTCGTCGTGCACCACTAGATGCTAGTAGGATAACCCGAATCGCGTTTAGCTATTCCTGATCTACAAGAGGAGATGAATTGAAGATCAAAACCAAAACCCTAGATCCCCTAGGAGTTTTGGATGTGGGTTTTGAGAGATAAAAGGGGAGAGAAAATATTGCTTGATTTGTTTGTTATGTTATGGGATTATCCTAATCTCATCTCATAATAACTTGGTGTTAGTTACACTTAGCCACCAAGACTTTTCCTCCCTTGTTTCTGTCACACCCCGCCTGAGGCGGAAACATGGGATGCGACGGTTCGGAACATCACATAAGAAAGTAGAACAACACCATACTTGATTTAAGAAATAATCTTACAATGCTACATAAAGGTTTTTATCCAACACCGGATAATGAAAACATAAGTCTTAACTTGTCAAAATCAAGGTCTTTAGAAAAATATCTTTGCCAAGTCAACTCGGTCTTTTAAACGAGAACAATGAATAACTTTAATGAAAGTGCCTTGAAATTATTACCGACGATCACCTGAAAATGGATACTCGAAAATGTCAACATAAAGTTGGTGAACTCGCAGTTTTAAGAGTTAAACCACGAAGCTGTGAATAATATAGCGTGGGAGAATAGTGAGCAAGATATACAAATATAAGCACTTAATGAAACCACACTGCTTGCGACAACTGAACCTTACAAATGTTACATGATACATATTTCCAAACAACGTCCACCGACGCACAATGTCAGGGCTAGGGTGTCAACCCCGATACTACTATCAATTGTTTCGGCTCCAACATGGAGTTAAACAGTTGCGCATAATGAACACATATGATGAAACCACACAACAAGGCACATATTGCAAAACGCACATATTGTCCAAAACCATGAAAACAGTATATCACAGCATGAAAACAGTCAAAATATCATTTGAGTACCATTTTCCCCCAAAGAAAACATAATGAAAAAGGGGCTATGAAAACTCACCTTAAGTAGTGTAGTTAAATTCGGAATATCGCAAATAACATGAACGCAAAAATTCCTAACAGCAACCTACTTAATTAACGAGGTGCTTTAGGTTATGCAATGAAGTGAAATGATGTGTGTGCACTCTTATAATCCTTATATCACCCGTACATGTTTGCAATTAAGTTCAATAAGCAAAATATACTTTACGTTGAAGTTCGCTATTTATTATCTATATATAATACTTTATATATAGTTCACAAGTTATCATCTTCAATAAACTAGTTATAATACCGGTGCACGTACGGGGTTTTTTCAAAAAAATTTAATTATACAGTATTATCGTTTAAAAACAGAAATCTTATGTATATTTTAAAAAGTTAGAGCATCAACTGTGCGAAAGTAAGAAAAATAGTTAGCAGAAATTGTAAATATAACCGTGGCATCGACCTTATATTGGATTCTTGAGCGTGTCTCCTTATAATGTTATTGGGTCAAAGGTTCTTTGATCACATGGGTTTACACATAAATCAAATTTATTTTAACTTTTTTGTTTACTATATGGATATATAAGAATTTACCCGTGAAAATTATGATATAAGTACAACTAATAAGTATACATGAGTTTTTCATTATGTATTAGTATCAGCTAACATTTTGTAAAAATTTATTTGATGAAAGATTTAACTTTGTTTAGCTGATATAGATGTTAATGTTGAGGTTGATGTTGTTGTTTAACTTAAACTAATATCATGTTGTACAAAATGTGCGAGTTTAGTAGCACATAATGAGCGTTGATGAAGTTAAAACATACTCCGTAAAGTTTTTAAAAATGTTTTTTTCCAGATATCTGTATATAAACTTTAAATAATAATTACATGAGTCGTTATAAGTACAATCGCTTATATTTATTTTCATATCGCAATATATATATATATATATATATATATATATATATATATATATATATATATATATATATATATATATAACTCGTACTTACCATTTGATATTTATATTATCATTAATAATAATTTAACTATATTTAATATTCAAACCCGTGTACGTATAGATTAAACTTTTAAATAGAATAACATGAGTTCTTATTTATATTTAACGTACATAGTAAAAAGATATTTTAATAGATGAAAGTTTAAAATTAATATTTATTTTACAAGTATTTTACGTATATTAAAACTAATTCGTACATTTATAAAATTTTATAAGTTTAATGGATGGAAGTCTCAAACCAATACTAATACTCGTGTAATTGTAAACAAAGTTCATATTATAAAGTGTAGGGGGTATAAAGTGTAAAAGGGTTATTTGTTTATTATCTAAAGTTATCAAAAAATATGGAGATTTATAATTTTACACTTAACTCCATATAATATATTTAAAATTCAACCACAATTGTTTTATTAATTACCTCCTCTTTTTATAAGTTTTTATTTTCATAAATTTGACACTTATATTTTTATGTGTATTATTTTCTCAATCAAATTCTCCTCCAAATTTAATTAAGTTTGATCAAAATCAATTCAATTTTGACTTTCTATTGACTAATCACATCGCTCGATTTCGTCTACGTGTCAAAATCGAGCATTCCTATTGGTCCAATTTTTTTTCCCATAAGATTGTTTTGTCAAAAACACTGCGAAATGATGTAATTCTTTTATTATATAAAAGATTGTAATTAGTTTGTCACTTAATATTTTAGAAAACTTCCGAGTTATATTAAAGTATGTATAAAATACTTCAACATTTCGTTAGGACTTTTTTGACTCCTTTGGACTCTAAAACGCTCAAAAACACCTATAAAGTTTCCCGATCAGTTTACATAAAAGCTGTCAATTTTATTAAAACATTGTTTTTAGTCCGAACTTTCAAAGGCCGTAGCTTATTCACTTTAAATCCGTTTTTAACGTATATCCCCAAAGGTATTTTTAATATAATTTTACATTTTTTAGCTTTCGGTTACCCAACCCGAACCTAAGAGTCCATTTTACCTCAAAATGCGTTCCAAACAGCAAACAAATATTTTTCAAATCACCACTTTTATTGCAACAAATCCAACAACACTTCTTCTAACCTAATCCCTTCCACTAATTTCTTCAATAATATAACTAAATACATCAAGACATGATTTTTGGGTAAAGGGTAATCCACCCGGTAAAATATATTACTCCAAAAAAACGTTTAAGTACAATGGAATGTAGTTGAAGTACCACATTAACCGCAAGCAATCGCTTGACACACCCACTAAATCATTTATGACAGGCCATAAATGACAACTAGCTACCACCAACAAGACCACCAAACCAAAACCAACATAAAATAAATTACATCAGAAATTTTATGCAAAAAATATAAAACAACCTAGTTAAGACAAAAATCTTGAATTCCAGCAGCCTTTAATTGTGCAAGAGAGAGGCCAAAATCATCATCATTATAATTGTTGCCGTCACCTGTATCCGCTTTCCATTGCTCATAAAGACTCTGCTCCTTACTTCCACTTCCAGAATACAACGTGCCAATGTGATCATCAAAAACTTCATCATCATCGCTGTCAGAAACTACCACATTGCCCACCTTAGAGAATGGGTTACCCACCTTATTTGAAGAATTTACCTTTTTAAGAGGTTTACTATCATCATCCACAAGAGTAACTTTCCCTTCAATAATTAGTTTTTCAATCTTCCCAATTTTCTCAACAATAGGAGTAGTACTTCCATTTCCACCCTTAGAAGAACTAGCAACTTCATCAGCTACTTTAGTGTCCTTCGTACTACCAACCTCGTCCCCATCCTTAAGAGANATCATCATCGCTGTCAGAAACTACCACATTGCCCACCTTAGAGAATGGGTTACCCACCTTATTTGAAGAATTTACCTTTTTAAGAGGCTTACCATCATCATCCACAAGAGTAACTTTCCCTTCAATAATTAGTTTTTCAATCTTCCCAATTTTCTCAACAATAGGAGTAGTACTTCCATTTCCACCCTTAGAAGAACTAGCAACTTCATCAGCTACTTTAGTGTCCTTCGTACTACCAACCTCGTCCCCATCCTTAAGAGAAACATTTGTTGCATAAGGAATACCATTATCATCACTATCGGCCATATCAAGAGCATCAAATGGGTTCGATGTAGTAATAATATTTCCACTCATAGTTGCCTCATTAGTGACTTTTTCCTTTGTAGCAACCGGCTTCTTCGAGACAGGTCTCCAAAATTTTGGTTTAGGCTTATTAAGCTGAACACCCCCAATAGGCCGAGAAGGAGCAGCCACATTCTTCCCCCTACTCCTACGATTCATTACCTCATTGAAACCATCATCCATCTTTACCAAAGTAGCAGAAGTTTTAGAAGCTTTTGCAGCCACATTAGTATTACTACGAACAACCTCCTTAACACGTATTGGGCATTCAGTAAAAGCATGTCCAAAAGTTTTGCATTTACCACAATTAGGAGGTTTCCATTCATATTCGATATTAATAATTTCAGTACTAAAACCATTACCTTCTTCATTTGGAATTGCCATTGTAACCTGGCTTTTTATTTCTGAATCTGCGATTAATTCAACTAAAGCACGAGCAAAACTAATACGTCTCCATGAATCGACACACATAGAACTTGTAAAAGCATCCAACATAATAGGTTTCCCTACTTGCGTAGCAATCAAGCTCAAACCATCCTTTGAGTAAGCAAGCAACGGAACATTATGCATTTTGATCCAAACCGGTACCTTGTTAACCTCGTTCCTATTAAGGGATAAAGTAGGAGTCCATTTATTGAGAATAATAGGCGAGTTACGAATTAACCATGGACCACGTTCCAAGACACGATCTACACCCTCCTTGGTAGCAAACTTAAAAAGATACACACCATCACCATTTTTCATTAGCTTTTGCAGGCCAAATTTTCCCCATGTATTAGTGACATAATTTTGAACTAAAGGGAAAGCGATGGTCTTACCAAGAAAGTAACCAACATGGGTGTTATCATACCAACTTAAAACCTTTTTCATAGCAGCCATGGGAAGCATCGTATCATGATTATCCACACGATCCTTATTAACCAATGCTCTAAAGTTCACAATTCGGACATTACGAGTAGCATTAACGACATTAGCAAAAGATGAGTTCGTCACCTTTGGAGAGGTAGAAGCATCCGTGTTGGGAATTCTGCTGAGTCTGAATTCCTCTGATGGTTGCTGCTGTAGGGAATCTGCTGAAGATCAGATTCTGCTGATGAAGTATTACTGCTGAAGATATAGTTCAGCATGTTTAGTTTCTGCGGACTTAATAAAACCGCGTATTATGTAATGTAGTTAGGATATGCATGAGTTATATTAGGAAAAGATAATGCATATCATTTAAAGTATATAGATTATACGTTTCTTGAGAAACGGTTTAGGTTAGAGTTCATTCTCTATAAAAGGAACATAAGTTTATGTTCAATGTAACGAACAAGTTTATAAGTTTTTAATATATAATCCATAGAGGATTAAGTGTTCTTAGTATTAATTGTTTATGCTTGTATTTGTTTTCCGCATTAGAGTACAAGCTTTGGAGATTCTCTATTAGAGTGTTTGTGATTACATAGACACTGCTAACGATCAACGAGAGCTACAAGATCTATCAAGGTTATATAGATTCAACAATTATGTAATTACGAAATTAAAGCAAACCCTAGTTCTAAGAATCATGATTACGAGAAATCTAGCCATTGAAAACACAATTCGTTTTAAACCCTCTTTTAGAATGTCCTAAAGATCATTATAACACTTACGGTTTGAAGGATTTGTGCACGGATTTGTGATTTTGATTTTAGCCGTTTGATCGAGTACGAGGGTGTTTGTTTTTTGATTTTGTGAAATGAAAAAAAGACGGGGGTGTTTGTTTTTGTGTATAGATGTTTAGAAAACTTTGAATGTTTGGCAAAACTAGTCCCTTGCCTACTTAACATCCTTTATTAGTTCCAAACATTAGTGTTTAACTTTTTGGGATAACGACCGTTAGCAACAAATAACATTCTAGGCCTAAGGAAATTAAACGAAGTAATTAAATTAACAAAACGAGGGATAAATCCTGAGATTCCACCATTATTTTTGACAACATCATATTTTTGAAATATGCAAGTGCACTTGTTTGAACAAGATTTTTAAATTTTGAAGAACATTCTCTCCCCCTCAACACTTGGTTATAAATTTGAGACATTTTTGAGAAACCGAAGTGTTGATTGAGATAGTGTACTTGCATTTGAAAACGAAAAATAAAACGTAAGATAAAAATGGAAAATCTGTTTGGTATTTTTGAAATTTTCCAATTTTGTATTTTGTTTTTGATAAATATTTACAAAAAAAAGGTTTTGGTATTTGACTCAGTTAATTGTATTCAAGAAAAGATTTTAAATCATCTGGAGTCAAACACCGCATACCAATCCGGTGGACGAGTTCAGCAAACCGTGCAGGAGGTAAAGGTTTTGTGAACAAGTCGGCCAGTTGGTATTCAGTACCCACAAAGTATAACCCTTTTCAACATGCTCCTTGAGGAAGTGATATCGGAGATCAATGTGCTTTGACTTTGAATGCAGAACCGTGTTGCAGGAAATTGCTATCGCACTTTTCAAATCACAGTACATCGGAATCTTGTTGAATAAGTAACCATAGTCCATTAGCTGTGTACGCATCCAAATGACCTGTGCACAACAAGCAGACATGGCTACATATTCAGCTTCTGTTGACGATAATGAAGTGCAATCCTACTTTTTTTACTGCCAAGACACAAGTTTATCTCCAAGAAACTGCAAACCACTGGAAGTACTTTTGTGTGTATCTATAACCCTGCATGATCAGCGTCTGAAAAAGCGATTAGTTCAAAATCTGTATCCTTCAGATACCAGATCCCCAAATTAATGTTTCCTTTACGTATCGAAGGATTCTTTTAGCCTCATTGAGGTGACGTTCAGTAGGACTGTACTGATAATGAGAGCACATAAATACAGCAAATACAATATCCGGTCTACTAGCGGTGAGGTACGTGAGTGGCCCAATAATACTACAGTATTTTGTGGGGTCAACTGGTTTCCCATTTGGATCCGCATCTATCTTGGTTGTATTGGCCATAGGAGTATTGTAAGTATCACAACTGGTCATGCCATGTTTCTTAATTATCTCAAGAGCATATTTGGATTGATTAAGGAAAATCCCACAGGATGACTGATTAACTTGTAGTCATAAGAAGAACGTAAGTTCACCCATCATTGACATTTCAAAATTTTGTTTCATTAATTTTGCAAAAGCGTTTGAGTACTTTCTATTAGTAGAAGCAAAAATAATGTCATCAACGTATATTTGCACGATTAAAACGTCATCCCCGTGTTTTTGGATAAACAAAGTTGGGTCTAATAAGCCTTTAGTAAAAGAATTAGCAAGTAAGAAAGCATTAAGTTTATCGTACCACGCCCTGGGGGCTTGTTTGAGACCATAGAGAGCCTTCTTAAGTCTTTAGACATGATTGGGTACTCTGGGTTGACAAATCCTTCTGGCTGACCAACATAGACCTCCTCACGTAATTGACCATTCATAAATGCAGTTTTCACATCCATTTGATAAACGACCATCTTTTTCTGAGCAGTGTATGCCAGAAATATTCGAACAGCTTCAAGTCTAGCCACTGGTGCGAAAGATTCCTCAAAATCAATTCCTTCCTCTTGAGTGTATCCTTTGGCTACCAAACGAGATTTATTACGAATAACCGTGCCTTCTGCGTCAAACTTGTTTTTCCAAATCCATTTTAGCCCAATGACATAAACTTCATCCGGACATTCAACTAATTCCCATACTTCAAGGTGTTTGAATTGGTCAAGTTCCTCTTGCATTGATTCAATCCAGTTGTCGTAAGTGAGAGCTTCCTTAATGTTTTTGGGTTCATCTTGACAAATGGTGAGAGCATAAATGCAGTGTTCGGCATCGGAGTGAAGTTTTTGTCTTGTCATAACTGGAGCTGTTGGATGTCCAATGATATTGACGATTGGATGATCAAGAGTCCAATGATGTGTTGAAGGGTGAGGGTTATGCAACTGTTGCATATTAGTTGGTTTCAAATTACGTGTTGACGACTCAGCAATATCTGAAAGGTTTGGAGTCGGAGCAAACGGATTGAAGAACGCATTTGGATCATAATTTACAGGTTCGGGTGCTTGTGGTTGATTCAGATCTTCAGTTGGGTTGTCGGTATTGGAAGCAGTTTTTTCGGCTGTTGTTGATGATTCAGTTGGAGGTGCATCGGGTTCTATGGTTGTAGTTGTAGGAATGGGTGTATCAGGTACTTGAATGTTACCAGGTTGAGCAGCGGAACTAGTGGATACATCTGGTGCACGTGTCTCAAATGAATCATCGAACAAAGGAGCAAATTCCAATTCTTTACGAGTTAGTGACAATGGTTCAGCTGAAGAATCTGGGAAGTTAGGACGGTTGGTTGTAGATCCTAAGCTGTTGTGCTCAAAAGCCATTTCTGTGAGCTCATCGAAAATAGCATGAATAATCTCCTGAATCTTTCTAGTACGACGGTTGTAGATTCGAAATCCTTTTGAGTTTTCAAAATATCCAATGAAGATACCTACGTCAGCCTTTGCTTTAAGTTTTCCAAGATCATCACGATCATTATTTGGGTAGCATAGTGCTCCAAATATGTGAAAGTGTTGAATGTTAGGCTTGCGTTTGTGAAAAATTTCATATGGTGTGAGTTTATGACGTTTATTGATCATACAACGATTTTGGGTGTAACATGCGGTTGAGACGGCTTCTGCCCATAGATAATCTGGTAATTGAGCATTAATAAGCATCATTCGTGCGGCTTCCACTAACGTTCTGTTGCGTCTTTCGACCACTCCATTCTGTTCGGGAGTCCGTGCTATCGATGTTTGATGTACAATTCCCACTTTCTCAAAATAATCACGAAGAGTTTGATTCTTGAATTCGGTTCCATAATCTATTCTTACTATTTTGACTGTGTTGCGAAGTTGAACCTGAATTTTCGTGAGAAAGGTGATTATCATTGCTGGAGCTTGATCTTTGCTTCGAAGAAATTAGACCCAAGTCTATTTCGAGAAGTCATCAACAATCACAAGAATATACCGTTTCCCATTAATCGTTTGTACTCGCATTGGGCCACACAGATCCATATGAAGAAGCTGAAGAACATGATCAGTACTAGGTTCTAGTTTTGAGTTGAGATGTGCACGTTTGCTCTTTCCTTGTTCACAAGCGTGACATAAGTGATCTTTTGCATATCTGAACCTTGGAAGACCGTCAACTAGTTTATGGCGAGCAAGATCAGTCATAGTTTTGAAGTTGAGATGCGACATGCGTTTGTGCCATAACCAGGATTTTGTCGATTCAGCCTTTGAAAGTAGACAAATGGGAGAAGAAGCAATCATGTCGGACATTGAGATGGTATAAAGACTGTTTCCACGAGTGCCTGACATAATATCAATTCCTTGTAAATCACGAACAAAACAAGTTTTCTCCCGAAATGCGACTTCCAGATCCCCATCACAAAATTGACCGATTGAGAAGAGGTTGTGACCGAGTCCTTCGACATAATATACACGGCTAATTTCGATATTCCCAGTGACATAGTCCCCATATCCCATAATAGCAGCGAAATGATCATTCCCGAATCTGACAGTACCAATGAACTTGGAGACAAAGTTTCTTAACAGTTTGAGATTGCCTGTCATGTGTCGGGTGTATCCGCTATCAACAATCCAGAGAACAATTTGAACCACCTGCATTAGACAAAGGAGACGACGATGGAACAATGGTAAGGGTGGAAACCAAAGAAGTTGTGGGTTCCATTGGGTTAGAAGCACACATATTAACAATTTTAGGAATCCATTTAAAGTTATGTGTCCTTTGTAACCAACGTTGCCAATTGCAACTAGATCGTGCTTTCTTCTTAGTGAATTCGCTAAGTGATGGCATGTTCCTAGGAGTATTGTTTGCAACTACAGGGGTGACTACATCAATCTTAGAAACTACACTTGGCATAAGTCCTAGCACTGATTTAGAAGCATTATTGGGCCTAGATTTTTTGCCAGATGTTCATTTCTTATGACGAGATAAAAGAGAATTTGCGACACATTTAGAATGATCAACAGATAACATACTATGTCGACAAAACACACATGAAGCATTAACATTCAAAGCATTTAAAGATTCATCATTCGTTACACAACGATTATGATTACAATTTGCCAAATCAGAATCTAAATCTAGTGTAAGATGAGTATTATTCAAAGTCCTAAGGTGGTCTTCTAATTCAGAGGCTTTTAGTGTCTCTCTTCTACGTTGCAAAATCCTATTCTTCCTTTTGTTACTTTTTCGCTTGGATCTGCTAACGCTAGGAGTGGCAACTATTCATGTAGAAGTGGAAGGATCCAAATTAGAATTTTGAGTGTTTGCTTCTACAGTGGTTATGTCTAAGGAGTACATTCCTGGTGCAACTACTTTTGTGTTGGCAGACTTTTCTTTTTCAAGTTCTCTTATTTTCTCTTTTAACTCAATGATGATGTGTTGTTTGTCTTGAATTTCACTGTCAAGCTTTCTTTTTGAATAAAGATAGTTATCTCGACTCTTTTGCCAATAGTCTGTAACTTCTTGCAATTCTGCAATTTCTTTTTCATACTTTGAAATTTGACTTTTTAGTTCCTCATTTTCATTTTGAAAAGGTGTTGAAGTTTTAAGACTTTGCAATTCCAGTTCAAAATCAAGACTTTGGTATTGACACCATTAAAGCTTTTGTTTAGTTGAAAAATCTCATTTGAAAGTTTGTTTTGCACATCATCGTTGTGTTTTCTGAGATTCCCATTTTCACATTTTAATGTCACAATTTGGTTAGACAACAATTCAATATCATCACAGTGATCATCAACAAGCATAGAAGTACCAGATTCATAAAGAGAATTCATAACCACAAATATTATATCAGCACTGAGAACATGTTCCAAAAGTTGATCAGCTTCTTTTTGTAAAAATTTGTTTCGATGTTTTTGCTTTCAAATTGATTGTTCAGTTGCATGAAAAACATTCATTATGGTTTTAACTTCCTTTTGAAGTTCCTGCTCTCAGAGTTTAGCACATGAATGCAAACGTTGAAAGTGAGGAGAAAATTGTTTTTGAAACATTTCCCTTTTTTCTTTTGCATGAGGGGAAAGAAAATTGACGTCCGTGATTTCAGATTTTCGTTCAATAGCATTTTCCAAAAAATGAATTTCTTCCATGAATGTTTCAAAGTATCGAAATAAAATAGATTCAGTTAACATTCTGAGTTTCTTTTAGAAATCATTTTATTTTGAGAGATAATGTCTAAGCTTGTTTCCTGATCTGCTTTCGTTTCAAAATTTTTGAATTGTAATTTACAACGTTCAAGCTCCCGAGTTAAGACAACATTCTTTTCTTTCAACTTTGCATTCAGTGCTTGACACTGGATATTCTGATTTTGGCTAGTCATAAGTAAGATTCTCAATTCTGAATCTGGATCAGTCAAAGATTCATGTTGTTCAATTTGATCATTTTTGTTGGATCGATATACTCTGACCAAACTAACTATGTAGCTTGTAAGGGTTTAGTAATCTTGGATAAATCCTTAACTACTAACAATGGAACACTGATATACTTTATTAAGTATGCGGAATCTACTTCAACAAAGCTAAGAAGAATAATCACAACTTCAACGATTATATTAACCAAACTTTGAACCTGCTTATGTTACAGATTCACTAACAATCCCTAATCGGTAAATAACTCTAATATCGAACTTGCATGTATTCGTATATCTAATGCCAACCTATGGATCCTTTTATAGGCACAAGGAAAACTGATGCGCGGGATTGCGACCACGCACTAGGGTTTTACCTCTCAAGGGATCTTGAGAAGCTTGCAATCCCCACCAGGCAGTGTACCTGACCGATGTAGTATAGTGTAGTGGCAAGTACTGGGGGATTGATCGTTCTCTGCGGGAGTAGTGTCGTTAGGATTGAAAAACTACTCTAATAGGTCTAATGGTGAGGGAATATTCTTTTTGTATTTTTATATTTTTAGGAAAGCAAGTAAAAATCTCGGGTTTTGGAAGAGTGGGTGGAATTAGTTGCTAGTCAACTAACCCAAATAACTACTGATGCAAATAAAATAAAATAACAAGAAAGTAAATGGTTGTGAAAACTATAATGGAGAGAAGTGTGTTTACTTAGATTTCTTGACTCCCTAACTATCTTTTACCAATTGATTAGTATGTATTAATTGCGTAGATGACGGATTGTATTCCTTAATACCATTCGTAGGGGTGTGTACGGACTTCCCCTAACTCTATGAGATCCTACTTCACTCCTATGTCGAGCCGGCTAAGAAGCTCCTAACATGGGATCACTAGAATTCACTCATGCATTAAATACAATCAAAATAACCTTAGTACACCTTGGTTCATGTTTCTTAAGATGTTCAAGCATGTTACCAACCGGAAGTCTGCCAGTTTTCTTAAGCCTAACATCGATAATCACCCATCCAATACAATTAATAACACACCATTCAATCAATAATTAATAGTTAGGTTTCATTAGATCTAAGCAAACACAAAGAAAATCTAGCCTAGCATGTTAAACAAAAGACAAGAACAAGATAGAATCAAACAACACATAGACATATTGAATGATTAATTGATTACTTATCTTCAATGTAACATGAGAGATCCAAGGGTATAAAACCCTTAAAAAAGCTGCAAAAATCGTCTAGGGTTTCTCTCTAAAAAGTTCCACACGAATGACTAAAAATTATGCGAATATATATAGAAAAACAGATCTGACGGTGTCACGTTGTGTGCTTGACGCCGTCACCTCGCCGTGGTTAGGGTTTCTTGATAGCCTTCTTGACGCCGTCCCCCTTTATTCTCCAAAATTGTGTTCTGGCCCGTCAAGGCTTGACGTCGTCAAGAGTGGTCTTGACGCCGTTTGGAGTACTGTTCCAGCAGATTTTGACACTTTGTCGAATTCTTCACTTTTATGCTTCGAAAACGTCCAAAATGCTTCCTTTTCCATAATTTCTCTCCAAAGTACCTAAATGACAAAAGGAATGATTAAGGGCGATATTTGATCAAATAAATATGATTTAGGGCTTAAATGTCCCCCGAAAAGCGGTACACTTTCGCCTCATCAAAAACCCTAGTCGGTTTACAATTCTTGAATGACAAGTAAACTAATTCTAATCTAAGAACATTCTAGAATTACATAATAATCCTTAAATGATTTGCATATTAGTCCTTTATCATAGCAGTCCTTTGATGAGCAGTACTTTGACTTTCTTCGTTAAGCAGCACTTTGACTTTCTTTAAAAGTGCAGTACTTTGACCTTCAGCAGCACCTTGACTTTATTACCCAACAATCCTCCCCTAACTTGAATTCTACTTGCTTGATTTCAAGTTCCTTTGTCTTCCCCTTAATCCATGCCAAATTACTTTAGCCTTTAAAATCTTTATCTTCAAGGAATGATTGTATCTGTCTTGCACTCACTGTGGTTGTATTGTCATCATCAAAGTAGTCTATATCAGCAATCCTTATCAGCAATAATTATCATCACAGCAACTTTAATCTTTTTCAGCTACTCAGCAACATATGGCAAAATGTACATCAGATCACAAAGTTTCATACTATTCTCATCACATCCAGGTGTGTAAACTCCTGTGAGAGGTGAATCATTGAAAAATAATGGATTTTGATGTCTCTTTACCAAAGCCATTAACTCTGGAGTAGCCAATGTTTAGTTAAGTAAACCATGGTACATTGATAACCATATGATTTTTAGCAAATCATCAGCTATCAACGGATTTGAGTAGTCTTTACCAAGAGCCGTTTGCTTTTGGACTAGCTAGTTCTTTTAGTACAATCACTACCATGGTGAACTAATTACAATACAAATGGATTTTCCATAGCCTTTACCACAAGCCATTATCTTGTGGGCTAGCCAACTCTTCACTATCACAGATATGGTGAGTTGAGAACCATACAATTTTTAGTAAATTTTCAACTAAAAACGGATTTGATAATCACATTAGAGCCGTACCCTCATGATGAGTCAAACTCTTTCTTGTTTATTAAACATGGTGAGTTGAATACCATTTGTTGTGTAGTACAAGTACTAACACCATGTATTACTAAAACCAATTTGTTGCTATTATCTTGTGCTTCAAAAAGTGTTTTGCACATTACAAAAATTGCTGTTTTTATTAAAGAACTTTACTGGTTTTTATGCTACAAACAGTACTTTGATAAAGTACTGTTGGTCTAGCAGTACTTTGAATAAAATACTTATTATTCAAAAGATGTACATCAAAACCATACCACTAATTATGCATCATCATCTTGATGAGGCGAAAAGTGTTACGCTTTTAGGGGGTCATTTATGCCCTAATCCGTAATTATTTGATCAAATGTTGCCTTAAATCGTTCCTTTTGTCATTTTAGGTACTTAGGAGAAGAAATCTGGAAAAGGAAGCATTTTGGACGTTTTTGGAGAATAAAAGTGAAGAAAACGACAAAGTCTCAAAATATGCTGGAAATAGTACCTGACGACGTCACTATTTACGAGGTGACGGCGTCACACTTTGACAAAGAGGTGGATATGAGATTACACGAGTCGCCCCAGAGAGTTTTGATGATTTAACATGTGACGGTGTCACGCTTTGTGACGCCTAGGCCGTCACGTTATAAGCTAAAGGGAGACGGCCCAGAGAGAAATTGAAGGTGACGACGTCAGAAGCAATAGAGTGACGAGGTCAGAAGCCATAGAGTGACGACGTCAAAATGACAACTTGCACAAGAAGAAAAGTGAAACCGTTACAAGTTAATCAAGACAATCATAACTTGCACGCGGAGTAGCTGTCACTGATTTGGCCATAAAATCTTCATACGAACTCGGATTTAGGTGATTCAAGAGGGCACGGAATCAGGATGAAAAGATCTACAATTTGGTGAAGAAAAAAAGTCTTGACGCCGTCACTTGTACGCGCTGACGCCGTCACCCTTCGCCGACAGAAAATCTGCCTATAAATATAACATTATAACTTCACTTTTTGTAAGCCCCAAACCCTAAGTCCGATTCTAGGGTTAGGGTTGGTGTTTTTCCAGCAACTTAGAGGATCTTAATCACTCCATAAACATCTTGTATTGGTGTGTTGATTCTATCTTAATTATGTCTTCCATTATTATTGTTGCTTGTTCTTCATTGATTATGTTTTGCTAAATCACCTAGGGTTTACCTATGATTGTGTGAAACTTGTGTATAACTAATTAGATCTTATTGAGAGGTAAAACCTACTGCAAGGTTACAAAACCATGCATCAAGTTTTTGGCGCCACAGCCCAGGGAATAGTTATTGCTTAGGTTGGAATTTATTTTATTTGGGCTACTCATTAGATTCCTATCGAGTGAGATTTTATTTTTCTTTTTATTAGCTTTCTCGTAGTCTATCTTTTCTTTGTGTCTTTGTTCGTAAAAACCTTTCCATTGACTCGTCCGCTCACCAATATGCAGTACGCGAATCCACCATACCACCGACCACGAAATCCATTCAACCCTAATGACATCTTGATGTTCAAACAATATCGAGATGAACCCATATATGATGCATGGACTCGTTTTAAAAATTTACTCCGGATAGTCCCTCATCGTAGTTTCGATTTAGCATCCCTAACCCAAATCTTTTACTATCGTGTCGACCAATGTAACCAAAGGTGCATTGAGGATTTTGCCAATGGGGACCTTAGGGAATTAAATGCTGAAGAAGCATGGGATGCCATAGAAGATTGTGCCCAATATTATTATAGAGTAGACAACCCAATGAACGTTAGTGCAAGTCAATTGACCACAAATTTCAAGGATCATGAAACAAGATTGTTACCTAAGTGGATGTCGCCTAACATCATAGTACAAAACGAACATATAGGTAATCTAGATACAAAGGAGGATGAGGTGGATAATCCAAGCCCACAAAGTACCCCACAAGTCTTACCATCATTTGAGGCACTGATAAGACGAAAAGTGTACCCGTTTTAAGGGGTCATTTAAGCCCTAAATCGTATTTATTTGATCAAATATTGCCTTAAATCATTTCTTTTCTCATTTTAGGTACTTGGGGCGTAATTTCTGAAATATGAAGCATTTTGGAGCTTTTTTGACGTATTTATGCTCAAGAACGAATAAACCAAGAAAGCCATGAAAAAAGGTCAGGAAACACAACCTGACGGCGTCATGCCTTAAAAGCTGACGCCGTCACAAGAAGATCATGGAGTTGGAAAATTCGTGACGTGACACTCCAGAGAACTTTTGAGGAAGTTACACCTGACGGCGTCAGGTGTATTTGGAAGTAGGTTGTTTGGCCTTAAGTTAACAAGAGACGTCCCAGAAGATTTTTGAAGGTGACGGCGTCAGGATTCAACCTGACGGCGTCAGATGATATAGAGTGACGACATCAGAAAGAAGGCTTGCACGAGAAGAAACCAAAGTGGAACCATCACAAGTTAAACAAGACAATCACAACTTGCGAGCGGAGTAGCTGTTACTGTTTTGGCCATAAAATCTTCATACGAACTCGTATTTAGGTGGTTCAAAAGCCCATGCACAGAGGACGAAAAGATCTTCAATTTGGTGAAAATGACGGGCTGACGCCGTCACTTGTTAGGGCTGACGCCGTCACCCTTTGCCGACAGTAAAATTGCCTATAAATAGAACATTATAACTTCATTATTTGTAAGCCCCAAACCCTAAGTCCGATTCTAGGGTTAGGGTAGGTGTTTTTCCAGCAACTTAGAGGTTCCGAATCACTCCGTAAGCATCTTTTAATGGTTTGTTTATTGATTTAATCTTATGTTATGTTTTCAATTATCATTATTGTTGATTGCTCTTCATTAATTAAGCTTTGCTAAATCACCTTGTGTCTACTTATGATTTTGTGAAACTTGTGTATAACTAATTAGATCTTATTGATTTCTAGTTGATGTTTGTGTCTATCTCCATCAATTAGGGCTTGTTGATGTGTGTGTCTATCTCCATCAATTAAAGCATGACAACTTCAATAGATCTAGTTGGTTTAGTTTATAATTCTTGCTTCCTATTGTTTCTTGTTTTGATTGAATGTTTCATCAATGTTAGGCTTAAGAAAACTGGCTAAACTCCTATATGGTAACATGCTTGAACGTCTTAAGAAACATGTAACTAATGCGTACTAGGTTATTAAGGTAGTATTTAATGCATGAGCCACTATTTATAATCCCTATGATTGGGTGCTTTACGCATCGTTGTAGGAGGAGATAAGAGCTCATAGAATTAGGGAGATATGTACGCCACTCCATGAATGGTATTAAGGAATACACCCGTCAATTAAAACAAGGTGTAGCAATTTAATAGGTAGAATTGGATAGCTAGCAAGGAGTAATACATCATAGGTCGATACGCTTCACTTTTCTTGTAGAACCTTAATTTACTTTTCTTGCACATTAGTTTAATTAGTAGCTCTTGGGTTAGTTGACTAGCAACTAATTCCGCCCACTCTTCCAATACCCGAGATTTTACTTGCTTTCCAAAAAAACATAAAAAATACAAAAAGAATCATCCCTCATCTCTAGACCTAGTAGATAAATTTCAATCCTAACGAACACTATTCTTTGAGTTGAACGATCAATCCCCCGTACTTACCACTTCACTATACTACATCGGTCAGGTACACTGCCTGGTGGGGTTGTAAGCCTCTTGATATCCTTGAGAGGTAAAACCTGTTGCGTGGTCGCAATCCCACGTCATCAAGTTTTTGGCGCCGCTGCCGGGGAATAGTTATTGTTTAGGTAGAATTTTTTATTTTATTAGGTCTACTCACTAGATTCCTTTCTAGTGAGATTTTTATTTTATTTTTCTAGGATTTCTTTAGTCTATCTATTTTCTTCGTGTTTTTGTTCGTAACCATTACCATCCGCCAACATGGAAGGTGGTAACATCCTCGATCCCAACAACCCACCTCAACCAAACCACCAACCACAACCAAACCAACCTCCTAGAGCCCGTACCTTAGGAGAGTATTCCCGACCTAGCCACCATGGCTATCGCAACACCATTGAGCTCACTCAAGGAGCCAATGTCACTCCCTTGCGATCCGACACCATCCGGTTGGTGCAAAGCGGATGCGCATTCCATGGACTTCGTTCCGAAGATCCAAATCAACATCTCAAGGATTTCCTCAAAATCGTAGATTCTATAGACCTTGATGTTGCCACTCGAGAGACTACCCGATTACGTCTCTTCCAATTCTCTCTGCGAGACCATGCTAGTCAGTGGCTAGAGCGTCTACCCGCAGGATCCATCACCTCTTGGGATGATCTCACAACTCGCTTCTTAGCTCAATTTTTCCCACCGGGGAGAACTACCAAGCTAAGGAATGATATCTTGGCGTTCCAACAACGCCAAGGCGAAACCCTCTACGAGGCATGGACTCGATTCAAGGACTTACTCCAAAAAGTCCCTCACCATGGCATAGACCTTTGGCTCCAAGTCCAAATCTTCTATGACCATATCAATATCCCCACGAGGCAAACCATTGACCAAGCGGCCGGTGGCAAGCTACGTGATCTAAGTGCGGAACAATCATGGGATCTCCTAGAAGATCTTGCTCTATATGACAACGAAAGTTGGAATGATCCCCGTGATTTGAATAAGACGGTCAAGGCAATATCTTTGCCTTCGAATAATTCAAGCACTTCTGACCGTAGGATCATAGAACTTGAAGACCAAGTCAAGTTTCTCATGAAATCCTACGAGGCTCCTAAACCTTCAAGCCAAGTGAATAAAATCACTTCTTCATGTGAATTATGTAGTGGTCCCCACGACACTTGTGATTGCATGGAACTCCCCGAACAAGCTTTTGCGGACTACGCATCCTCGCGTACCGATGGAGCGGGAGATAAGTGGTACACTTTTAAACCCGAGCCAAACCCTTACGGTGATTCATACAACCACTCATGGAAAAATCACCCAAACCTTAGGTGGAAGTCAAACCAAAACGTGCCCCAAAACAATCCTTCCAACCCACCTAATCGTTTTCAACCCAACGGTCCTTCCTCGAATCGTACCTTCAACAATAATCCTTCCAACGACTATGGTAGTACCAATAACTTTGAAGGATTGATATTGAAATTTATGGCATCTCAAGAAGCTCGTATATCTAAGTTTGAATCCGAGTTCAAACAAAGACAAAGCGAGATGACCGAAAAAATCGATTCCTTGTTAAAGATTTTCAATGACCGAGAGATGGGCGCCCTCCCGAGCGACACAGTCAAGAACTCGAAACCAAACGTTCACTCCATTTCTTCAGTTTTGTCCCCTAGTTCTTGCCCATAATACAATTCTGTCAACACCGTGAGCACGTGCTTCAAACAAACCCACATCCCTCAAAAAGACCATGAGAATAAGGTATCCGACACCAAATCGGTCAACAAAATAGTTGAGACACCTCCCACTCAAGACCTTGACGAAGAATTCAAGGAACTACACCTTGAACGTCCGGTTATTGATGTGTTAGAACGAGCCCCCTACTATAACGCCCTCCTAGAAAAATATGAGAAGAAGCTCAAATTAGGTGAAAAAGGGACAGCTTTCGTTCGAAACAAACTACCTAAGAAGTTAAAAGATCCGGGCTTATTTGTCCTACCGTGCAAGATCGGTAATTCGGAAGCTTATGAAACATTAGCCGATCTTGGATCTAGCCTCAACTGACTTCCATTACCTCTCTACACCACCCTCAAACTAGGAAAGCTAGAAGAAACCGAGGTAATAGTATGTTTAGCGGATGGAAGTGTAGCCTACCCGGTACGAGTAGTAAGGGACGTGGTAGTTCACATAGGGAAGTTAACAATTCTAGCCGATTTCTACGTCCTCGATATGGTAAGTGACCCTACGTGTCCCTTGTTGATAGGAAGAGGATTTTTAGCCACCGCTAGTGCTATGATTGATTGCAAGGGATCCAAGATAGCGGTAGGAGAAGGGGAACCTTGGTCGGTTTATGATGTTAAGAAACATGCCTACGACACCATTGAGGAATCAACCGATAGAAAGACCTCTAGATACGGACCATGGTTAGAAGGAGACTTTATAGGACCCCAATGCTCATTCTACCTAGAAGAGGAATTTGTAAACCGAACACAAACGGTAGAACAACTTTTGGCTAGGAACACCGAACTAGATCCGTTTGAAGACCCCCTGGTTATTAGAAAAATGACCGACTTCCTAGGAGTTTTCCCGATCAACCTAGCCATGAATAAATGGAAAAGCGAGGGCGAAAAACATAAATGGAATTGGGATTGGCCACCTAAGGAAGGGGATGGATCGTGGCACATAAAGATAACTCTATATGATCCGGATGGAGAGAAGTTTGAGAGGTCATATTTCACCAAACGCACCGATAGGACACTTCCAACCAAAATCAACCCTAAGGATGTCCTCGATGTGGAACTCACCTATGTAGGATAGGGTGACTTTGAGTCTAGCTACAAGACTTGTTAATAAAGAAAAGCGCTTCTTGGGAGGCAACCCAAGCTTTGTGTGTCTTATTTGTTTGTTTATTTGATTTTATTTGTTTCCGTATGTATGATATTTCTTGTTATTGATTCATGATTGAAACTAACTTGTGAAAATGCTTTATTTTGTTTTTAACTTTGTCTTAACTACATATAAAGGTATTTTGCAAAAGCTAAGTGTAAGGGAAATCTAAATCGGTTTATAAGAACGAATGAACATGAATCGTAACAATGTAAATTAACATACATATTAGTATTTGTTTGAGTCAAATGCTTGTATCGAGTCATAATGAATTCTTGCAGGAATTCCAGGAAGTAAG
>LBNU01005373.1:4041-24391 GCA_014162995.1 Artemisia annua | reverse complement strand
CCGAAAACGCCCGAAAATGCTTCTTTTGTGATTTTCCCTTCAAAAGTACCTAAAATGAGAAAAGAAACGACTTTGGGTGAAATCCAAACCAAAAACATACGAATTAGGATTCAAACCGACCCCTAAAAACGTAACATTTTTCGTCTCATCAAACCCTAACCACGAAATCATTGAAGTATCATCCGATTCATCCTGGGATACTTCTGAACTGTCCAATGTCCCACCACCCAGACCTTTCAAACCACGACATGGGTGTAGGACAAAGGAACAAGCCCGGAAAAAGAAGCACGATGTTAACCCTCCTCCTCCTTCTTCTTCCTCTGGTGAAGATGATGATGATGTTTCACATCTTCCACGCTGGTATATGACTCAGAAGCCGAAGATGATACAGAACATCTAGAGAAGGTGTTTCAAGAGGAGCTTGAGAAGGCTGCAACATCGCTTAGCCAGATTCCTGTGCCTGGGTCTTCTCAACCACCCAAACGACTCCCAAAGCCTCCTATGCCGGTGTTATGACTCGCTTGTCTAAGGTTGTGGGGCGAGGAGATGCAGGCTAGAGGTGTGCAGAAAAGCATGCTAGACCCCAAGGACAAGGGGAAGAGGAAGATGGACTAGGGTGATGATTGGTTTGGTGTCTAGATGTAGGTTTTGTTTGTTTGTCCTTTTGATGTTCCACTGAAACACTCCTTGTATTGTTCTATTATTAATGAAATTGCAATTTCTCTGTTCTGTATTTCAATTCCACTGATATGTCCCAAAGTCATCAGCAGAAACACATGTCCTAGTTCCATCAGCAGAAACAAATGCCTGCAAAACAAACACACAAAGCAAACTCAAACAAATAATGGTTAGTTTATACAACAATAAACCTGCAAAACAAAGTTAGTGAACAAATCATAACCTAATACATAATATACAACATTAATCCTCCCCAGAGGCATATGCCTCCCCTTAGGCTTATGCTTCCCTTCAAACAAAGCACTCAGGGGTTAACCATCCCAATGTGGACAACTAAGTAAATTAACCTAGGTCCATCAAAGGCTTTAGTTAACAAATCAGCCACATTATCATCTGTATGGATTTTAAGCACCTGTATTAAATGTTTCTCATTTGCATCTCTAATAAAATGGTACCTAATTTCAATGTGCTTAGTTCTTTGATGAAATACTGGATTTTTAACTACTAAAATTGTACTTTGGTTATCAATATAGATTTTTGTGTTCATAAACTTGAACCCATAATCAAGCATCTGATTTTGTATCCAAAGTACCTGTCCACAACAATTAGCAGCAGCAACATACTCTGCTTCAGTAGAAGAAGTAGCCACAATGGTTTGTTTCTTGCATTGCCAAGAAATTAGCCTTCTTCCTAGAAACTGACAACCTCCAGTAGTGGACTTCCTATCCAAATTAGCACCAGCATAATCAGTGTCACTGTAAGCTTCCAACACAAATGGAGAATCTCTTGGGTACCAAAGACCTAACTTCGGTTGGCCTTTCAGATACTTGAAAATTTTCTTAACTGCATTCAAATGGGAAGTCAATGGTGTGACTTGGTGTCTAGAACAAGCACTGACTGCAAATGTGATGTCAGGCCTTGAATCTGTTAGGTACATAAGTGAACCAATCATTGATCTGTAGAGGTGAACATTCACAGCTTCATCTGGTTCATTCTGATTCTTAGGCTTTGGAGCTTCATAAGGTGTAGTTGCAGTCCTAAGATTCTCAAAATCAAACTTTTTGAGAATGTCTTTCACATACTTATCTTGGCTCATAAAAATCCCTTCAGGCTTTTGCTTCACTTGTATCCCCAAGAAAAAGGTAAGCTCCCCCATAGCACTCATTTGAAACTCACCCTTCATTAAGGTCTCAAATTCTCTACACCAAGCTTCCTTTGTGGAACCAAAGATGATATCATCCACATAAACTTGAACAAGAATGATATCTCTGAAATTCTTTTTGATGAAGAGTGTTTTATCAATAGCACCTGTTCTATAACCATGCTCCAAAAGAAAGTTAGACAATCTTGCATACCATGCTCTGGGTGCTTGATGAAGTCCATATAAAGCTTTCACAACCTTGTACACCTTCTTTGGATTCTAAGGATCTTCAAATCCTTTAGGTTAAGTGACATAGACTTCCTCATCAATCTTGCTGTAGAGGAAAGCACTTTTCACATCCATTTGATAGACCACAAAACCCATATAGGAGGAAAATGCCAAAAATAGCCTAATTGCCTCAACTCTTGCCACAGGTGCAAAGATTTCATCATAATCAATTCCTTCTTCTTGTCTGAAACCTTGAGCAACCAATCTTGCCTTATTTCTGACCACAATACCCCTAGCTTCTTTAGAATCCACTTAGTTCCAATTACAAACTTTCCTTCAGGTAGATCCACAAGTATCCATACATCTTGATTCTTAAATTGTTGCATCTCTTCTTGCATTGCTTCTACCCAACTAGGATCACCTAGTGCTTGTGCAATACTGGTTGGTTCAACTTGAGATAGGAAACAAGCAAACAAACAATGTTGCTGATCTGTATGATTGTCCCTTTTCTGATTAGTGATGTAAGTGATAAAAGCACATTCACCAAACTTTGTCTTTTTCACTGTACTCCTTGTTTGAACCATGGCATTGGGATCTCCAAGAATCTGAGATTGAGGATGGATAGTGTTTATCCTCTTAGTTGCATTGGGGTTGACTTCTACAGTTGACTGAAGATTGTTCAGAGTTGGAGCAAAATCATCATCATATGAAGAGGAGTTAAAGATGCCAGCACTTTGTTGATGATTACCAAGATCTGTGGGGCTTGGAAATCGTGTGAATGGCTCTTCAAAGCTTAGTGATGTACCCCTAGGAATGGTGGATGGAGCAGCAGAACCAGGAAGATCAGTAGAAATACCATCAGCAGAAATGGTATGGTCAGCAGAAACAACATCAGCAGAAACAAAACATCCAACAGTAGAATCCATGTTCCTGCGGGCTTCATTAGCTGCTTGTCTCAAGAGTGCCTCAACATCCTTTGTAAACTCAAAACCCAGTGTCTCAGATGCTTCCTTGGCTTCATGTTCTTACTGTTGGAGCTTAGCAAGATCCTCAGCATAACTTGAATCTACTCCAATCCGCCAGAAGTTTCCTTGGGACCAGAACCTGAAAGAGTGTTAGCAGGAAAAGAAGGTACAACAATAGTTTGTTCATCACACTGAGAGTCAGAGTCAGAATCTACATCTAGGGAACCTGCAATGTTAGATTGTGGCTCTTGAATACCTGCAGATTGTTTAGCTTTGAATCTAGTATAACCTAAATGGTCAGTCAAATAGTCAAGGTCAAAATACCACTCATGACCTCATCCCTGAACATTAGGTTTATCTTCAAGAAATCTCAGGTTAAGAGTCTCTTCAATCTTTTTGGCAGATAAGTTATATACCCTATAAGCCTTACTATAAGCTGAATATCCAATAATATACCCCTCATCATCCTTCCCTTCAAATTTTCCTAAATGGTCATTGGTATTCAAAATGGTTACATGACATCTAAAAGGTTTAAAGTAACTAATGGTAGGAACTTTCCCAGTCAGAAGTTCATAAGGTGTCTTGTTACGAGGCCTAGTAATTGATACTCTATTCAGGACATAGCAAGCAGTGCTTACTGCTTCAGTCCAAAATATAGTGGGTAATTTAGAGTCAGTAATCATAGATCTTGCTGCCTCTATCAGGGTTCTATTCTTTCTTTCAGCAACCCCATTTTGTTGTGGGGTTCTGGCATTGCTATAGTCCCTTTCTATTCCCTTAGACCTACAGAGTTCAATTAGGTGAATATTTTTGAACTCTGTCCCATTATCACACCTTATCCCTTTAACCTTTTTGTTTAGTTGGTTTTCAACAAGGGCTATAAATTCTTTAAGAGTTTGAAAAGTTTGATCTTTAGTACCCAAAAAGAATACCCAACAAAACCTGCTATAGGCATCAGTGATCACCAGGCAGAAGTACTTATGGTCAATACTTCTGATAGATGTTGGACCAAAAAGATCCATATGAAGCAGCTGAAGAGGTTATGAAATTGTGCTAACTGTTGTAATGGCTTTGTAGGAGGCTTTGTGTTGCTTTCCTTTGTTGCAGGCAACACAATTGTGTTCATTTGTGAAGATTTTGGAAGGAAGCCCTTGGACCAAACCATGTTTTGAAAGCTTGTTGATGGTTTTGAAGTTCACATGGGCCATCCTTCTGTGCCATTTAGTAGATTCATCCAGGGATGCTTTTGCCACCAAACATGTTAGATCACCTTCAGGCTGTACATCATTCAGATTGAATGTATATAGATTGTAACTTCTAGGAACTCTAAGCAAAATTGGAGTGTCCTCAGGTAGCTTGAAGTCCTTGGAAAGCACAAGACAGTCTTTCTCAGTAAAGAAAACATTGTTCTTAGTGTCACAAATTTGTGAAACAGAGAATAGATTGAAATTTTGAAGTTCCTTCACATAGTAGATATTTTTAAAGTCCAGCTTGGAGGTTCTAACTATTCCTTTCCCTGTAATTCTACCATCTCCACCTCCAATTGTCACAGTGCCTCCATGAATGGGCACAAAGTTATGTAACCTTTCTTTATTCCCTGACATGCTTCTGGAACAACCACTATCTACAATACCTATATCTTTACTCTTAAGAGGATGATCCTACAACAACAACAAAATATACAACAACATTAGTATCATAGGGAGACTCAAGTCATAAATGACTTGAGCCTGCCTTGTGGATCATTAGAGTGAAGCCATGTAGATGAATGAGATCCACCATTGTTCTTGGATCCCCTGTTTGCAGATGGTCTATATTATCTCCAAGAACAACCTGCTGAGGGCTTAACAGCAGTATCCCAGTATGCCCCCTCCCCTATGTACAATGGGTCATAAAAACTAGGCCAAAAACCATTCTGAAAGAAATTACTATTGTGTCTAAAAAATGGTCTAGCAACATGTCTTTTCCAGCTAGCTGAAAAAGGTCTACCAGCAGAAACTGGCCTATCAACAGGAACTGACTTATCAGCAGAAACTGATTTATCAGCAGAATTGGATATGCTGGTGTTATGTGTTGCTTGTGGAACAAATAAGGGAATTGCATTCACATTATTCCACATTGGTCTAGGTCTCTGATGGTCAGCACAAACACCCATTCTTTTCTCATGAAAATCACAATCCTTAACAAGATGAAATTTACTACCACAAACAAAACAGGTCTTCTTTCTAGAAGATTTGTTCATAACATGAGATGTCTTATTACAAACAAAATTATTCAAACCAAAACTAGAAACTGAATTGTTTTTCACAAACTTAAAAGAATTGTTTTTCATAGAATTAAAAGATAAGTCTTCAAGAGAAGCTGTCTTTGAAGTGGATTCATCAGCAGCAACTCTTGGGGAGAAGTCAACAGACTTGCAAGAAGACTTGGGTGAGGGCTTGGGTGAGTCTGACTTGACACTTGAATCACAACTGGCAAAGCTATTGGTGTTGGTCTCTGATGTCTTGTCACTGAAAGAACAAGATACAAAGTCATTAGATTCATTGCTAGAGTCAGGTAAGTCAGTAGACTTATTGCCAGTTTCCATTTGTGATTCAACTAAGTCTAGGTGTGGTGAGGTTGGCATAAAGGTTCCTGTAATGGTGGGAGAAACAGTGTGCATTTCTCCCTCTCTAACAAAATTAACAGGTGTTTGAAATTGCAAAGGAGGTTCAGGGTCTAATGTACTAGGTTCATTAGGGTTATAAACTTCATCTGGCCCTATGTAGTCTCCAAACCCTAAAGCTCTTTTAGACCTCATGGACTGAGAACTATTAATTAACTTCTCAAGATGTTTAGCTCCCTCTTGCCACTTCATACGACCTGCTACTTCATTATCAAACTTAGCATGCAATTCTTGTTTTTCTAAATCTACTTTTGCTTTTTCTTTTTGAGAAAACTTCAACAAATTTTTAGTATTCTCTAAGTCTCTTTCCAACACCCTAATTTTCTCTTCATATGCTAATTGATTCTTTTGAAACCAAACCTTTTGTTGCTCTAATGTTTTAACTGCACCTTTATAGGCTTGGACCTGAATATAGCATTCTTTATATTGAGGTTCTATTTCATCATAAGATTTTTTAAGTTCAGAATATTTTCTATCACAACCAAAAACACAATTTTGTACCTGAGATGAGATGCGCATGAAAGCAAATTCTTTAGTCTCATCTTCTGAATCACAACCTGCAAGTAGTGAGTAGAGCTGAGAAGCACTACTGTCTACATCATCAGACTCATGCTCTTTCCAATCAATACAAGAGTCCACAGATACTAAGGCCTTGGGTTGTCCATATTCCCCTTCTTTCTGCTTGTAGGCAGAGTATCTTGTCTTTTCATCAGTCTTCCTCTCAGTGCACTCTCTAGAAAAGTGACGCATTTGACCACATGAGTAGCACTTGACTTTCTTCTTGTCAAACCTGGCAGGATCACTTCCTCTGAAATTGAGCTTTCTCCCAGCCTTCTTCTCAAACCTTTTAACATGAACTGAAAGCATAGCCACCTGCCACTTCAAATTCATCTCTTCCAAGTCCAATTTATCTACTTGCTCCAAATCTTCAAAAGCCAATTGCTGTTGTGGTTCATAGTCATCAACAAAAGACTGGAGCACATCTTCTAACACACTACTAGATCGTGGATGATTCTTTGGTCCAGTAGAGGTGTAGGAAGATGATGTTGAAGAAGAACTTGGACTTGCAGCATGTGTCAATCTGTTAGAAGTAGTGCTGACAAATGCTGAGTTTGTAGGAATTGAGGAATAAGTAGAGTGCCCCTTGATATCAAGCTCAAGAGTTCTAAGCTTGTTGTATAGATCATCAAAGGAGAGGTACTTAAGGCCACCTTTGGCTTTAAGTGTGATGCTGACTTGGGACCAAGAATGAGGTAAGGCTCTTAAAAACTTGGAATTACAGTCCTCATTGTCATGCTTGGCTTTCAGCTGATTCGGCTGACTCAAGATCTTCTGAAATCTGTCATATCCCTTGTGTATGCCTTCTTCTTCTGAGATCTTAAATTCTTGGAACTCCTGCTTGAGCATGGACTTCCTCATTCTCTTGGACTCATCATTGCCCCCAAACCTTGCTTTAAGAGCCATCCAGATATCCTTGGCATCATCAAGGTAGTGAAAATCTCCCATATGATCATCTGGGACAGCTTGAAGCAAGATAGTTCTTGCCTTGTTTTCTCTTTGGACAGCAATAACTTCATCAGCAGTAGGAGGAGGAAGAATGGTAACATTACCATTAGGGTCTTTTCCAGTCTTCTTCTTACTATTGCCATTCTGGATCACACTCCAGAGATTAAAATCACTGTTGGTGATCCAGTTTTGCATCTTCATTGCCCAGATCTCGTATTCATCCTTCTTGAGATAAGGGAACTTTGCATTGCTGCTGGTAAGAGTAACCTGCTGAATTGGTTGTGTCTGAGTGTTGTTTGATTGAGTGACCTCTGTGTCATCTGATGATGCAGCTGACATTGTATTAGGGTGAAAGAGTTTTGAAGACAAGTTGTTCTTTGTTCACAGAGACTTCTCCACAGGCTCTGATACCACTTGTAGGATCAACTCCTTGATAGATCTTTGAGCCTTTGGATCGATAGTATGCTAATGTAATAAAAAACAAACTATATAGAGAATCTCTGTATAGACTTATGTCTATGCGGAATATAAACACAAGTAAGGAGAATACAAGTAACTAATAATGCTTTAATCTTCTATGGATCTTTATTAATCACTAAAGATTGTTTTGTAATGTCGTACATAATACATAACCGTGTGTTCCTTTTATACTACAAGGAACCCTAAATCCTTCTTACAAGAAACGTATAAAGTAAAACTATAAAAGATATTCTATATCTTGTCCTAAAATAAACTAAGCATATCCGTCTAACATATTCCTACGGATGAACTATATCAGCAGGAAAGCACTATTAGCAGGAACCAGTATATCAGCAGAAACCACTAAAGCTTCAGCAGGAACCTGTCAGCGGCATTATTCAGCAGAAACCAATAATTCCTAACAGAATTTATGTAACTATCAAGTCGTGTTGACTTGTTTTGGTTTTGATTTTTATTTAAGACTTCCGCTTGCGTTTATACATGTATGCTTTGATTTGTCACCATAATGTGGCGCTTCTACCCTTGTCGGGTTGAGGTGTTACATGAAGGATGTTTCAAAATGAACGAAGTGTGTGAGGAGACGATATGCGATTTGTTGTGCAAGTATTCTTATAAGGGAGGAAAGTGCAAGGATTCCATAATATGTTGTTGCAAAAATTAAATCTAAGTTTGTGTTTGTATTGTCTTTTTTTGATTTTCAAATAATGTTTGTGTTAGCAATAAAGAAAAAGTGATGGTCATTCTCACATTTATAACTGTGTGTCGTGTGATAGAAAATATAATATGTTATGCGTTCGGGCTATGTACTTGACAAAAAGAATAAATAAGTTAGTTATGTATGCTAGGCTTATTAATCATGTAATCCAAATCCATGAACCAAACTCACTCCAAGCCCATGAAGCCAATGTGGTGTTTTCTTTCAAGTAAAAAAGCCACTAAGTCTCATTTGTAAAGGTGTGCTTGAGAGTGTAGTGTCTGTTTTATGAAATACAAGTTCTAGTTTCTTCCTCTCTTTCTCTCTCTACAATATCACCACGCCATCTCTCTTGTACCACCAAAACGGGGCATACATAGTAAAAATAAACCAATATTTATAACAATGCATTTAACATAAATAAAAAAATAACTAATAAAAAACAACCATAGACTCAAACCACAGAATTTGTTTTATTATTTATAGTTTATATATGCAATGTATTTACTATGTGTATATTAACTTCAACTTATAATGTATATCGTTTGTCTATTATATTGTCAAAAGCTTATGACATTTAGTTTTAAAAAGCAATTATATTGTCAAAAACTTATGACATTTAGTTCTAAAAAGCAAATTAAAATTAACAAAAGTAGAATGAGCATATTGTATATTATATTGACACAACATTTTATATAATAATATGTTGATATAAGCAATGTCTAAAAACATTATTAATATTTTTCAATATCTCTATGTTTTGATAATCACAAAATATAAACTCATTAAACTAGAGATTATGACATAAACAAGTATTTAGTTGTAAATATTCATTTCAACAACTTAATCACTTAAGGTATGAATAAACAAAGTGTTTAATGCACTATATGATCAAAGGAACATTTTCTTAATCACTAGATTTTTTATAAAATGTCACAAACATTTTATATCTTTTACAAAATCATTTTTGGAAATAAAAGAATATGTTTAAATCATTATAAATATATGAATTCAAATTTTCAACCAAAAATGGCAAAAATGGTCCAGAAAAACCTTCCTCACAAAAGGACAAAATTGTCCAACGTTCTGGAGGGGGCGGCCCCCTTAATTCACTAGGCGGCCCCCTTAATTTTAAGGGGACCGGGCACGCTCCAGAACAGTATTTTCTCCCCTATAAATACTGGACTATTTCTGGATTTTTTCCTCACCTTTTGCACTCTAAACTTTCTGATCTAAATCTCTATTCTTACTCTCTAAAGTCCTTTGATCAAATATACATAATTCTTTGTTTCCAAGTGATCTAAAGCCTCATCCATTCAAGTGCAAAAGAAGAACACTCCTCCAACATCCTTATAAAGAAGTAGTGTTGTGTTAGTTGTAATTATCTTGTAGTAGTGATAGATTAGTAGTGAAGTGTTGTGTGCTTAAGTAAATTGTAGTTACTAGTTGTGGTGTGAAGAAGTAGTGAATAAGTTGTGAAGATAGAGAAGATAGAAGAAGGTGTGAAGAAGATTTGAATAAGGTGTGAAGATATTATGAAGAAGGTGTGAAGTTGTGAAGAAGTCGTGAGATTAGTTCTAGCTAGGATTAGAACTCGACATTTAGCTTAGTGTCGTTAATCGGTGTAAGCCAAGGTGTGTAAGGTTTCTCCGTCATAAGGGAGTTTGTTGACATAGTGAAGAAAACTCTCGAGTGTGGTACTCGAGGAGTGGAGTAGGGCAAGGAAGGTGTCCTTGTAGCCGAACCACTATAAATTCGCGTGTTGTGGTTTGATCTTTCCATCTCTATCTTTCATTTCATTTCATTACTTGCACTATTAGATTATACTTAATTATATTTGCTCATATTGGTTAACTATTGAATTCATATAAGATCGAATCAAAGTTTTAATAAACAACAAAAGTTTTTCAAAATAAATTAAAAATACGTAAAACTATTCAACCTCCCCCCCCCCCTTCTAGTTTTCCACATAATACATATGCACATCTTTCATATTGAGACGTAGGGATAAGGTTAACCGCAAGGTCAGAGGTCTTTTACTACCTTTAGTAGAACCATAAGAAGCTTATCTATATTAGGTAGGGATAAGGTTATCTACTTCTCAACTTCCCTATACACCATGAAAGACGTATTGAAAGTTATTTTACATCTTCCATATTAACAAAAAGTGTGTTTAGTTATAAAATATCTTTGTTTTACATCAACCACCAATGTGGGACATCTAAAAATACAATATGCAAGACCATTTTCAAGGATTATACCCGATCTTTATTTTCAGAACTTTTATACAAAAAGCCACAAGTTCACATTTTTATCCACTCACCACCTCCAAACGTGTTTTATATACAAGACAAGGGCAAAGGCTATGCTTTCGGAAAAAATTATCATCTAAACCTCTTCAATCTAAGTTCATGCATTCTAAATAAATTATGTTGTTAGTATGATTAGTGTTGACATTGCGGTTGACATGCATTTTGGATATTTGTTGTAGGTTTCGGGTTAATAGCAAGTAATGAATTACATGCGTCTTTTCTTCATTTGTAACTTTGAGCATATCATAACTATGCTACTTTTTTTCCATTTGAGCTTATGTCAAAAATCTTATCTCTAAGTTTGCTACTATTTTGTTGGTTACCATTGTCTTCATGTAGAATATCTTAATTGGCTCTAACAGGAGTACTTGTGGTATATGCACACAATGACACAATTATCAACAATGTTGTTTCTTTGAATTTTATCAACATATTGCCCGACTTTTCGTCAAACTTGACAAATTATATTAGTGAATTTTGTTGTTTATCCTTTTTATAACGAGTAATGATCGATATTTCTAACCTATGTTTTGAATCAAAAATGATAATTATCGCTCTTTAAGATAGGTCAATCTTGTTATAGATGGGTTGAGATTTGCTCAAGTTTTTTTGTGTAACTGCAAACTTATTCATTTTCTCGTGTGTTTATACGTTTAGCCTAATTGTTGGTGATATATTAGTGTAGAGGTTAAAACCAAACATAAGTAGTGTCGTGATATTTGTTATAGAAAATTATCTCTAACTTAATCATGTCATGTGTAATTTTGCTCCATATCCAAAAAATATGCTATATATATAACAGATAGTATGAATATCTTAATTAGAAACACTTTACATTTTGTTGCAACTATCAATGGTTTACAAAATTCATTCTAGCAACAAAAAGCTTCTTAATCTTAATATTATATAAAAAAAAAGCCACTAATTTACAAAAGCTGATTATCAAACAAGGTAGGTATTTACAATATCATTTTCGCTGTCAGTGAAGGACTTTTGCAGTGTAACTTCTACTACTTTGCTGACTCTATAAACGGCTGAAGCTGCCTAGACTGGCGTTACAATGCAAACCAGATTCACTTTTTAGTTTAAATATTATTAATTTTAATACGGTGTGAGAAAAAAGTTTGAGAACTTGCATTATAAATTGCCTGTCGTAGACGATAATTAATGTTTACATTAACCACCGTCAACGATGGCACACCAACAACAAATATGCTAATCTCAACTTATGTGAACCATATGCACTAAGGTATATAAGCAAGTAAAATTTTGTTCCCTTGACCGATGTGGGACTGCAAACTTAGTTTTTCAAAAAACTGACCCATAATTTGGTTTCTTTGCAAGCTACACAATACAACTGGCTGGCCTTGTTAACTCTATTGGATTTCTATTGGTAGCGATATGAGCCAACTTTCCATGTGATAAAACAACACGTGCAATGCTAAAGGAATCACCTTTTTCAACAACAAACTGGCAATCTCTTACACTTATACAAAACTAGTCCTTTTGTGCGTGTGAGGTTTCTTTAACTTCGAGATACTATTTGCTTTCATCCTTACCTTCATATCAGATGATTGTATACTCTTGTTGCTTCTTCAAAGTGTTATCTTCCTTAGCTAAGGTATACAACCCAAATTCTTCTCTCCTAAATGAATCAATAAGCTTCTTAGTTGCTTCCTCTTCATTACAATTATCCTTACCTTCGACAATAGTATCACCGAGTCTGGCAGATTCTGAAGCCATAAGTTCTCTTATGAGCTATTTTTGGTTGACCATGTCCCAGCATAGCAGCTAGAACTCTCTCAAATAAACTAGCCTTCGGTCCACCAATAATTGTAGAAAATCAATAACATAATATTAATATCAACTTACTTAACCCACATGATTTTAGCATATAAGCTACTAAGTTTTGTTTCTACTACCAATATGGGATTAGAAAGAAGCTTTTCTCAAAAATGTATCTCACACGTGTAGACTATTCACTTTTCTAACTGCCTTATTCATTTTCGTGTGACATTTTTAACATGTTTACTGTTGATCCCAGTTGAGCAAACGACCTAGTATAGAAGCTGACTTGAATAGAAACTTATATAATACGCGGAATATATTATATAACTTAAGATGAACACAAGAACAATGAATATCACACTAAACACTTCAATATATTGATTATACGAGCACTCTTACAATGCTAGGGTTTAACAACCTTGAAGTGAATTCGACTTTTCTAATACACGTACATTCTCTAACCCTAGGGATCTCCTTTTATAGACAAGGAACCCTACACGGTTTACAAAGACTTCTTACACACACAAACGATATTCTAAACCTATAGAATATTTAATACAATCATTAACATAAATACATGACTCAATACTATAATTAACTCTGAGCAGCAGAGTTCTTCAATATGAGCAGCAGAGTCACAATTCCAGCAGCAGAGTCAGTCAGCAGCAGATTGATCTTATTAGAAGCAGAGTTACTTAAAACCCAACAATCCTCCCCTAAACTTGATATTTACCTCCTAAATCATCAAGTTTCTTATAAGCACGAATAACCACCAAGAGGATGCTTCCAAACACTTACCCCTTAACTTCACCACTATCAACAAGTATCTTCTCATATTTGGTGACTAAGTTATAAGCCTGTTCATCAAACTCATACTGCAAATGAAGCATCTTAGGCTTCAACATCTGGAAAATGATTGCTGTGTGATTGTTAAGCACTGGATAATTCTTCTCAGCAAGCATAAAGATGACTGTCCCTCCAACAGTTAAAGAATGAACACCACAAGACTGATACAAATACCATTTTTGAACAATTCCAGACTTGAGTGCTTTCCATTCAAAATCACCATCATTAGGTTCAAACATAAGCTTTAACCTGTAATAGTTTATCAATTCATTTCCATCTTCTGGTCTTGCTGCTCCATACTTCTCTTTATAAAGCCTCCAGAGATCACATACATCACTTCTATCCATATGGTACATCATGTGCTCAAATGATAGAAAGTGAGTCCATGTACCATTAGTTCTTTCAAAAGCCCACATAATTCTTTTCTTGCTTCCATAATCCCTAAGTCCCACTATGTATGATACAATTGGATGTTTAACATCTAGAGGTGTAGGATTTAAGAGATCTGGTTCTTTGTGTGGTGAAAGAAAAGTAAGAATCATCACTCTTTGTCTGTCAGCCTCATCTCCAGTACTTTCTCCCTTATTCAGTCCAGAACCACCAGCACCATCAACCTTTCTCTTTTTCCTTGCAAATGTTTTCTGAATATTTCCTCTCTTCTTGCTTTCATCAGAGAGAACAGGTTGGATTTCAGGTGTATTCTTCTCTTGCTCTGCATCATTAGGTTTAGCGGCACTTTCAACCTCTTTAATCTTCTCAGGATCACCAATAGACTTATCACCTCTGAGTTTTCTTTTCATTTCAGCTATAATCTCTTCATCTTCTTTAGAACCTATAGCAATAATCCTATCACACTCAGTTCTAGCATAGTGATACATTTCATCAATTTGAGAGTCAGTCTTTTCCCTTAGAACAGCCATTTTAAATTTCTTAACTTTGTTAAGATATTTTTCCTTATTTCTTCTTTGCTGTAAAGGTGTTGGCCCTCTGAGAATCTTCTTCTTCTTTCTAGCAGCAGCAACTTCCTTCATTTTCTTTTCAGTAACAGAGTTTAACCAAGCTTTGACATCAAAAGTAGGAACTTCTTGCTCCTCAATCTTCACCAGCTTACTAAACTCAAAGTCAACCTCAGTCTTAATTAACACATCCTCCCATGCTTCATAAGCTTTAAGATCATTTGCAACCTTTTCAGCTTGAAGTCTTTCTGCTTCCTCAAGCTCTAAGTATTCTTGTTGTTGAAGTTTTAAAGCTTCTCCTCTATCAAGTTTCTCAAGCATATCCTTAGGCCAAAATTCATGTGGAATCTGAGAATAATCCACTTCTTCATCACTTGAATCAACTTCAGGTTTCTCTTCCATCTTTCCTTTACCTTTGTCAGAACTTGAAGCTATAGACTTTGCTTTCTTGATAGGAGCAGAAGGTTCTCTGATAGACACCCCTTTTGTTGGTAGCTTAGAAACATGAATAGGTTGAGTGAATGATGTTGGTTGTGTTGTAGGGATTTCTGTAGGTGGTTGTGGTTGTGATTGTTGTTGTTGGTCTGTTGTCTTTGCTAATTCAATCATTGCCTCAGCAGCAGCTTTGTCACTAGAACCAATAGCAGATCCTTGTGCATCTGCAGAGTCATCTTTTGGTTTAGCAGTAGAATCAGCAATATTGTCTTTATCAGCAGCAGAGTGTTCAACAACAGATTCATGAGCAGCAGAGTGCTCAATAACAGTTTCTTCATTTACTACACTCTGATCAACAACACTAGGAACAGCAGTTTCTGGAGCAGCAGAATTACCAGCAGCAGATTGAATCACAGTATCACCAAAATCCTTTAAAGCCCCACTCATCAACTCTGTAGCCTTCACAAGTTGTTCAGGTTCCAAGTTTTTGAGTTTATCCACTACAGACTCTGAAGTTTCCACAATCTTCTCCAATACAGCCTCATGCCCTTCTCTGTCAGCAACCACATAATTTTCAACATTTTCACCATCACCACCACTATCAATCTCCATATCAAGACCATCATCAGCAACATTTTCTTCCAAAATTTCATCCTCCCCTGTTTTCTCCAAATCATTCCTCCCCTGTTTGGAAGCATCCACTTCCATATCAGTAGGTAGAGAAGAGGATCCTATGTACTTTGAAGGTCCCACTTTCTTAAAGAGCTTGAATGTTGAAGATCTTGATTTCTTCAATTTCAACAGCAGCTTCATCTGTTTCTGCATCTTAGTGATTAGCTTGGCTTGTGCAGTAACAGTAACCTCCAACTTGGTGCATCTGGTTTCCAAAGTGGTACATTTTTCCAATCAATTCATTAAATTGTTTCAGTCTAGTCTCATCACTTCGACCTGTATTACCTGGTCCGAGAGGTGAATCATGGACATTGTCATTTAGTACAGTATCATCCATCAATTCCTTAGTCACAGATCTGTCCTTATCACTTCGGGATGTGTTACCTTCCCTGAGAGGTGAATCATTGGACTTTTGCTCAGTATCAAACCTAGTTTGATCACCTGAACCCCCTATATTTTCCATTTGGCTAGGGTTTCCATCACTGGATTCAGGTTCAGAAGAACCTTTATCACTAGATGTTGCCTTGGATTGGGTCTTATTGATGTTAACACTGTCCTGCTCTGCTGCTAAGCTAGTAGCAGTAGTGTCAGCCCTTTCCAATCTGCCTTCTCCATCACCTAAGACAGTCTCATGTTGTGATTCCATCCTGACACTAGCCTGAGAATGATCAGTGTCCTTTGAGGTTGTCCTATGTGTTTGGGTCTTTTCAGTGGTAGGGGATGAAACCTCATTTGAATCTTCAAAAGTGGATGTGGGTTGGGATTCAGTGGGTGATTGGTCCAAAACCGTCAGGTTTTATCACACAAACTAACCACTTGTGAATGGTTAATCGTAATAAAAATCCTGAATGTTCAAGACACAATACAATGAAGTCCTGAGGAGTTTGGTGTATCCCCGGGTCGTTTAAGTCCCAAAGAGATGTGATATCCTGAATAAAAACGAATTCGAGATCAAAATATGTTGAAATAAAAAAGGGGTTATGAGTGTTTTACACTAGGGACTATATAAAAACAAACACGGGAAATCAAATTACTTAAAAACGTAAAAGAACTTAAAAACGTACGTTTAGTTTAAAATAAACGTAAACGTACAAAACGAAAGATCGATTTTTAACTATAGAAGAATTTCCATGTCTTAGCGACTTAAATGCAAATTAAATAAAAATAAAATATTTATTTATAATATAGAAACTTATTATAAAGTTAAGAAAACTTAAAAACCTAAAACGTGTACGTTTACGTTTAAATAAACGTCTACGTACAAAATAAAAAGTGAAAAGTGATCAAAATAACTCCCACAAATGTGAACATTATATTTTTGTGATCCTAATGACTTAAGAAAATTATTGGAAAATTAAAAATATTTATTAGACTTATTAATTAATTATTATTAATTAAAAACTATTTTAAACTATTTAATAATTACCTAAAATACAATTAAATATGAATATAAGCTAAATAAATGAAATTTTAACTTTGAAAAATCTAAAATATTATGAAACTTATTTTAAAACTGAAAATATAATTATTACACTATTTATGTATTTATTATTAATTAATTACTATTTATTAATTATGAAAACTATTATTGATTTATTATAAATACTAAATGACCTAAGAAAAATCTGAAACTTTTTCTAAAAATACACTAAGGTGACAGAAACTTAAGAAAAATATAAAAAAAGCTATGTTGTTAACAAAAATAAGCAAATGGCTTAAGCTAATAAGACTAAATAAGCACTTATTCTATTTTTTATTTCTTTTTGTGGTTTTTCTTTTATAAAACTATTTGTACACTGATTTTAAGTAACTTTAATAAAGACAAAAAATTTAAAACCTAAAAATAAGCAAAATAGAGCTTATGAGCTTTCACAGATGAGCCTTTGGGCTTATTTTGATGGTTCAAGCTTAAATAAGCTTAACAAAAGAAGACAAAAGTAAAACAAGATGAAAATAAGTAAACTAAACTGGAAACAAGAAAAAGGAACTAGAAACAAGCACTGGATAAGCTAATATAAGCCAATAAGCAAATCCAAGTTACACAGACAACCAAACACCCTGCAGTCAACTTTATGGGCTTTTTCAACTTAGTAAATAAGCTAATGAGCACAATATAAGGACTGATTAAGTGAGATGGGTTGGTGGGGTATCCAAAAAGCCAAAGCTTATAGACTGGGGCCCACAATTAAGCTTATGACAGGCTTATGAAAAAGCCATAAATACACTGATTACTCAGTGTATGCTGAGAGATGGGACAACTTGTAATGCTAAAATTAGCTTATCAAATAAGCTGAAAATCCCAAGATAAGTTTAAAACCTATAAGACTGGTGGAAGAGCTTCACAAATAACCAAATTACACAAGCTTAAGTTCACTGGAAAGCTTTTAAGGAGCTTGTGAAAATGACTCAACTACACTGATGACTCAGTGTAGTGAGTAGTTTTGACAAAACATTGATAGCATAATAAGCAGTGATAATAAGCAGAGAATGGACAAACAAGAGCATGCATAACAAGCCAGCTAGAAGGGCTTCTTAAAAAAACAAATCACACAAGCTAAAGCTAACTGATGAACAAGATGTAAGCTTTTGAAAGTGGCTATTGAGAGTGTGCACAGGGAAACTTTGTAAAAAAAATGCTAAACAGATGCTAATAAATAAGCAGTTAAACTAACTAAATAAAAATAATTAAAAATATCTTGACAAAGATTAGCAACAAAATTTTAAGATCCTAAAAGATTACAACCTAAAACCTTATATTAAGATCACAAGAAATTCAACTAGTTAATTCAAAAATTTACTCTTATGAAATTTTGACTTTTTGTAAATTGAGCTTTGTTTGACTTTGGTGAGATTTCACTGATTACTAATGACTTAATATGTATTAATAAGCTAGAATAAGAGTGAAACAAGCTAAGCTAACCACTATTGAACTAATAATGATGATCAATGAACTTAAATACTTAACAGATAACCAACAATGAAATCTTAAAAGGAATTTTGACTTTTTTCTGTTATGAAACTGGATTTTAATGTTTTACTGAACTAATATGACTTAGTGTGACATGCATGGATCAAGAACAACAACAAAAATACCTCAGAGCTCAGTGAAACACACTGAGCCAAACACTCCTTATATGTTGACTGATTTTTGATTCTCAAAGCAAAAGGCTAATTTAAGCCATAAAACAAATGCACAAGGTCTTAATATGTTATGATAATCTGATTGAGTCACAAAAACACTATCATTGACAACAAATACCTAAGTATCACATGTATGCAATTTGGCAGTGAAAAATGAAAAATGAGCAACTATGAATTCAAGTGAACAAACAGGCAATCTTAAGCATTATTTTAACTGACATATCCCAAAGAGACATAAACTAACACAGATAAGCAGTTAACAAGCATTTCTACAGTAAAAAGCTAAAAATGGAAATTTGGCTTACAAATTTCTTCCAAGCCAATAACCAAGAACCAGGACCAAAGAGCACTCCTATAAGCTTCCCAAGAAGCAACTAACCCAAGGGCAATCCATTATTTCCCTTGCTCCAGCATATTTCTTCTTCCTTCATAATTTTTTATTTTTCAACTATTTTTAGGTATTTTTTGGGTATTTTTGATTTTATAAGTTAAACTGAACTAAGTGTTTATATGAGCTTATAGAACCTTTATAATAAGCTTATAGAAGCTTATGGAACACTAAACAACCAATAGTAACAACATTATAGTGAACTTGTTATTTGAGAAAGAAATTTGCACAATACTGAAAATGAAAATGAGATTGAAATTAAAGCTTGAAAATAATTGATATTGCACTGAAAACACTAAGTACAAGGTTTGGAAGCTAAGTTTTACACTAGAATTCAAAATAGCTAACTAGTCGACATACATAATTAAAATTTTACACTAGATATCTTTTTCCACTGCTTCCTTCTTGTTCTTTATAGACTTTTTGGACTTCCACTTGGCTTCTGAACATTTCCCATCAATATTTATGACCATTGGATCACTGGAACTCATCTCAGCCATTCAAACAACTTTTGGCACCAAAAGTCATAAGGGTAGCTTGGAGCAGTTTAAGGGCAATTAATGGGTTTTGGAGGTTTGTAGACGTGGAGGAGACAAGGAAAATAATAGGTTATGGAGTGGTGGTGAGGTGTAAAGCAAAACCAGGGGGTGTGAGTGAGGATGGAGTGTTTGATGGTGGAGATGCATTAAATGTAACAGATGGGTTGGTGTATAGGTGGAGGGTGAGCTGGGGAGACAGGTGGAGAGGTGAGGTGGTGGTGAACCATGGGGTTTTGGGATTGAAGGCTGGGGGTGAGGAGGTGATACAGTGAGGGTGGTTTTGGAGAAGGGAGGGTCAAACAGGCCTCGTTGACCCGTTTTATATAAATAAAGGGTGATTGGGCTGGTGGGGATTTGGGCTTGTAGACTGGACCAGGCAAAGGAGAGTGTTGGGTTTTGGTTTATTGGGTTTATTTATGGGTTATAGTAATAAACTAAGGGTTGGTTTGGTTTGTATAAGGTTTAAGCCCAAGGACCAAATGTGTATTTCTGCATAGTTAAGGGACTAAACCTGTAATATTTCAAGATTTATTACAAGGACCAATATATTGTCAAGTTAGATAAACCAAAGGACCTATTTTGCATTTTATTACAATTTGAAACACCCGAGACCATTTATGTAATTTTTCCAAAGTTGAGGGGTGAAATTGTTAATTCCCAAAAGTTATCAAAAAGGTTCCAAATTGTAGTTATGAATAGTACAAGGGTATTTTGTGATAATTTTCATTTTAAAAACACCCAGGGACTAATTTTGCCAATTTTGTAACTTGGAGGGGTAAAAGTTGCCAATTTGTGTAAACTTTCATCCAGGATTATTTGTGAACAAGTTTGATATTCACATAGACTAAAGTTGACTTTTCATTCATTTTAAACCTTCAGGGACTAATTTTGCCAAAGTTGAAAGTTCAGGGGCCTA
>LBNU01005371.1:91844-207248 GCA_014162995.1 Artemisia annua | reverse complement strand
TTCAATTCCCTAACTCTATAAGTTCCTACCTCACTCTATGACGATACGTCAAGCATCCTATCATGAGCTCACCGATAGCAACCTATGCATGAAATACTACCTTAAAATCGATAACGCACATACGATTCACGTTTCTAAAGACGTTCAAGCTTGTTACCGTATAGGAGATTAGCCAGTTTTCTCTAGTCTAACGTAGATGAAACATTCATCCAAATACAATCACAACATACACATCACAAGGTAATCAATAGTTAGGTTTCATTAGATCTAAGCAAACACAAAGTAAATTAGCCTAGCATGTTAAAAGAAAGACAAGTACAAGCATAAATCACACAACACATAGACATATTGTATGAATAAAGACTTATCTTGGATTAAGCATGCAAGTTAGAGGGGTTAGGATACCCTCTAAGGTCACTAATACACGAACTAGGGTTTAACCCTAAAGTTCTTCACACCAAAATTCGACTCTAGTTCTCCCAAGTTATTAAAGTAAAGAAAAATCGTTCTATATATATAGAAAACGCGGGCTGACGGCGTCAACCCAATAGGTGACGTCGTCAGCTCGACGATTAGGGTTTTCAGACGGCCTTCTTTGACGTGGTCATAATTGCTGGTTCCAGATCTGACGGCCTTGGTTGACGGCGTCACCAATTTGCACTACGAACTCTCTGGCCCGTCACGAGTATTTTTCCAATTCTGGACTTCACTTGTTCTTGACGGCGTCACCTTGTAGAGTGTGACGGCGTCACCTTCTGTAATCTTCAAGGTCTTTTGAGTTTTTGTTGTTTTCCGCACTTTTTCACTCCGAAAACGCCCGAAAATGCTTCTTTTGTGATTTTCCCTTCAAAAGTACCTAAAATGAGAAAAGAAACGACTTTGGGTGAAATCCAAACCAAAAACATACGAATTAGGACTCAAACCGACCCTAAAAACGTAACATTTTTCGTCTCATCATATACGGATCACTCGGCCCTGAAATATCTCTTTGCCAAACAAAATGCAAAGCCGAGATTACTCCGATGGGTTCTCCTCCTGCAAGAATTTGATATCATTATCCGTGATAAAAAAGGAGCCGAGAACCTAGCGGCTGATCATCTTTCCCGATTAGAAAACCCTCACCAGGATGTGTTCGAGAAAAAGGAAATTAATGAAACATTTCCTCTCGAGACACTCAATACGGTTTCTTTTCGTGGTGACTCTACTACCCCATGGTTTGCCGACTTTGCAAACTACCATGCGGGTAACTTTGTTGTGAAGGGGATGACGTCCCAACAGAAAAACAAATTCTTTAAAGACGTCAAACATTACTTCTGGGACGACCCCTTCTTATTCAAAATTTGTGCCGATCAAGTCATCAGGCAGTGTGTCCATGGCCAAGAAGCCATGGATATTCTCGAAGCTTGTCATGATGGACCCACGGGGGGACATCATAATCCTAACTACACCGCCAAAAAGGTGTTTGATTCTGGTTTTTACTGGCCCATGATCTATAAAGATGCCCAGGATTTTGTCAAAGCTTGTGACGCTTGTCAGCGTCATGGGAATATTTCAAAGACTAATGAGATGCCTCAAAACGCCATCCAAGTCTGTGAAATCTTTGACGTATGGGGCATTGACTTTATGGGGCCATTTCCATCATCTCGAGGAAACAAATACATACTCATGGTTGTTGACTACTTGTCAAAATGGGTTGAGGCGAAAGCTTTACCCACCAATGATGCCAGAGTTGTTGTAAAATTTTTGAAATCTCTTTTTGCTAGGTTCGGAACTCCACGAGCCATTATTAGTGATCGTGGTACACATTTTTGCAATGACAAATTTGATAAAGTCATGCAAAAGTATGGTGTAACTCACCGTCTTTCCACTGCGTATCACCCCCAAACAAGTGGGCAAGTGGAGGTTTCGAACCGTGGTATTAAAAGGATTCTGGAGAGGATAGTAGGAGAAAATCGTGCCTCTTGGTCGGATAAACAAGATGATGCACTCTGGGCCTTCCGTACAGCTTACAAAACACCCATCGGGTGTACTCCTTACAAGCTTGTATACGGAAAGGCGTGTCATCTACCGATTGAGCTTGAGCACAAAGCCTACTGGGCCTTGAAACATGCTAACTTCGATCTCCAGACAGCGGGTGATCACCCTAAAGTTCAGCTGAATGAATTAAATAAACTTCGGGATCAGGCATACGATAACTCTTTGATTTTCAAGGAAAAGACAAAGAAGATACATGACTCAAAAATCAAAAACCGCGTTTTCAACGTTGGTGATCGAGTCCTTCTTTTCAACTCTAGATTGAAGATCTTCTCGTAACCTAGCAGCTGATCATCTGTCCCGATTAGAAAACCCTCACCAGGATGTGTTCGAGAAAAAGGAAATAAATGAAACGTTTCCTCTCGAGACACTCAATGCGGTTTCTTTTCGTGGTGACTCTACTACCCCATGGTTTGCCGACTTTGCAAACTACCATGCGGGTAACTTTGTTGTGAAGGGGATGACGTCCCAACAGAAAAACAAATTCTTTAAAGACGTCAAACATTACTTCTGGGATGACCCCTTCTTGTTCAAAATCTGTGCCGATCAAGTCATCAGGCGGTGTGTCCATGGCCAAGAAGCCATGGATATTCTCAAAGCTTGTCATGATGGACCCACGGGGGGACATCATAATCCTAACTACACCGCCAAGAAGGTGTTTGCTTCTGGTTTCTACTGGCCCACGATCTATAAAGATGCCCAGGATTTTGTCAAAGCTTGTGACGCTTGTCAGCGTCACGGGAATATTTCAAAGACTAACGAGATGCCTCAAAACGCCATCCAAGTCTGTGAAATCTTTGACGTATGGGGCATTGACTTTATGGGGCCATTTCCATCATCTCGAGGAAACAAATACATACTCATGGCTGTTGACTACTTGTCAAAATGGGTTGAGGCGAAAGCTTTACCCACCAATGATGCCAGAGTTGTTGTAAAATTTTTAAAATCTCTTTTTGCTAGGTTCGGAACTCCACGAGCCATTATTAGTGATCGTGGTACGCACTTTTGCAATGACAAATTTGATAAAGTCATGCAAAAGTACGGTGTAACTCACCGTCTTTCCACTGCGTATCACCCCCAAACAAGTGGGCAAGTGGAGGTTTCGAACCGTGGTATTAAGCGGATTCTGGAGCGGACAGTAGGAGAAAATCGTGCCTCTTGGTCGGATAAGCTAGATGATGCACTCTGGGCCTTCCGTACAGCTTACAAAACACCCATCGGGTGTACTCCTTACAAGCTTGTATACGAAAAGGCATGTCATCTACCGATTGAGCTTGAGCACAAAGCCTACTGGGCCTTGAAACATGCTAACTTCGATCTCCAGACAGCGGGTGATCACCGTAAAGTTCAGCTGAATGAATTAAATGAACTTCGTGATCAGGCATACGAGAAGTCTTTGATATACAAAGAAAAGACAAAGAAGATTCATGACTCAAAGATAAAAAACCGCGTTTTCAACGTTGGTGATCGAGTCCTTCTTTTCAATTCTCGGTTAAAAATCTTCTCGGGAAAACTCAAAACCCGCTGGACTGGACCATTCACCATTGCTAAAGTTTATCCATATGGTACCATTGAGTTATCTCAACCCGACGGTCCAAATTTTAAAGTGAATGGCCATCGGCTAAAGCACTACTTTGGAGAGGACATACCACCCATGGTTGTCCAGGATCTCCAAACTTTCCCCATGAACCAATGAATGCGGGGATCGAGTCAAGCTAGTGACTCGGTGATCAAAAAATTAGCATGCCATGGGTTTTCACCCGTGTTTCTGACTTCTTTCTACTTTCTACCACCCTAGTGTGGGGGAGATGGCCCCTGCATGTACATATCTTTCAAAAAAAAACAAAAAAAAAAATCATCATCACTTTAAAAGAAGTGATAGCTTCTATTTAAGAAGCTTAATTTTTAATGGTTCCCACACTTGCCTCAATCCTAAGTTTTTACATCTCAAAGTATCGGCATAATGGCCGGGACTTTGAATATTGAGGACAATATTCAATTCTAGTGTGGGGGGGAAATTCTGGCGAATTTGATCACATTTTTACCATCTAAATGCCTTAATTCCTCATTTTGGCCAAAAATTTTTTTCTGGTGTGAGTGCTTTGCACTTACACGACAAATGGTTATCAGTCCACCATGTCTCATCCACAAAAGGTCTGGCTAATCCGAGAGCAAACGGCTCCCGGTAAAGATATCTCAAATCCGTTTACAGCTTGCAATTTGCCAAAAATTGCATGGTATTCAGCTCACCATATCTTTGAATCGTGAAAAGTTGGCTAGTCCAGAAGCAAACGGCTTCTGGTAAAGACAAATCAAATCCGTTGACAGCTGATGGTTTGCTCAAAACCATATGGTTATCAGTGTACCATAGTTCTTACTTGAACTAAAACATTTGGCTACTCCAGAAGTAATGGCTTTTGGTAAAGAGACATCAAATCCATTAAAATATTTTAGTGTGGGGGATTGATGAGTGTTAGGAACACGTTTCACGTTATGAAAAGTGTCGGTCATTATATTTGTAATAGGTTGCTTATTAGACTTATTATGTTTACATTTTATCTCTTATGTTTAGTAAGTTTATAATGTAATGTCACATTGTATGGAAGTCCAAGGGCCAAGTATGTAATAGTGATAGAATGACATGAATACCCTTGGACTCTCCTATAAATACTACAAGTAAGCCTTGGTTAAGGCTTGTTGGTTCTCATTTTGAATATCAAGTTTATCATATCAATATTAAGAGTTCCTTCCATAGTTCTTGTCTCTTCTTCTTCTTCTTTCTTGGTTAATGATTATATGATTGTTATGTTACAACATGGTGACCTAACAATGAGTGTGTAAATACTCATCATTTTTGTCTTATATGAACTGCCAAAACATCCAAAAACAACCAAATATGCATCAAAATACTGAAAATATCCCAGGGTTGTGTTTTATATGTTTTAGATGCAAAATGTTTGAAAAAAAATGAAAAACGAACAAAGTTTGCACAATTGGCAGTTTCAGTCCCTCAACTTTCAAAACTTGTCAAATCTAGTCCCTGAGCATTAATTTTGAAAGAAAAGTCAACCAAAGTCCTTTAGAAATCACAAGTTGTCATAATTAGTCCTTTGATGAAAAGTTTCAAAAGTTTACAAGTTTAGTCCCTGAACTTTGCAAAAGTGTCAAAAATAGCCACTGGGATTAAAATCTTTTGGAAAATAGCAATTATGGTCCTTGTATTATGAAACATTGGCAAGAATAGTCCTTGGGTGAAAAGTTTGGTGGAATTACATAATTGGTCCCTCAAGTTTCAAAGTTGGTAGAAAAGGTCCCTGGAAATCTCAAAAGTGGAAAAAGTCAACAAAGGTCCTCACAATATTCACATTTGGCAAAATTCACCCTTGGATTAACTTTGGAGAGTTGACAAAATCAGTCCCTAAAAATCTAAAAATACAATTTTGGTCCTTGTTATATCTACAAACCAAACGGACCCTTTGTATTATAAACCCAAACAAATCACAAACCCAAATCCAAAACAAGCCCAACACTCCCACCCTTGGCCCTTTTCTTTTTGCCTGGCCCAACAACACCAGCCCAAACCCCACCCAGTTATAACTAATTCAAACACCCTCCATCGTTCACACCTTCTCCTTCCCTCTCCCTCCCACTTGCCTGCAAAACCATCACCACACCTCTCCCACCATCCACCGCCCAAACCACTCACCCCAATCCACCATCCAACTAATCACCTCAGCATTTAATGCCACCACCCCCCAATTGTTATAAACAGTCCAAATTATCTCTCCCATTTTTGGCGCCAAAACTCAATGGATGGCTAGGATTAATTTTGGAGATCCAATGGTGATGGGAAGTGCTCAGAAGATCAAGTGGAGTCCTTGGGATGACTATTAAAGAAGAAAGGGTGAAGAAGGAAAGCTGTGTAGTCACCTAGTATAGAATTAGTGTCAAATTAGTTAAAATTGAATTTCTTAGTAGTTAAAATCCTTTCAAAAGCATTGTAATCTGTCCCTTTAATGTAATTTGATCTCTTTTTAATCAAAAAAACTCAAGTACTTTAGTTCAATTTCTGTTTTGCTATTTCAATTTGAATTTTCTGTTTTGGCTTTAATGGTGTTTTAAGCTTAATGTTACTGTATCATAAGCTCACTTAGGTTAGTATTAATCACAAGAAAACATAAAAGGTAAAAAATTCAGTAACAAACAATCACAGGGTACCTTTGCATATGAGACATGGAAAGCTTTGGAAGTGGTCTAAATGGATTGGCCAGATGGACTGTACCTAGCTTATCTTTGATAAGCTAGGAGCTTGTTGAGCTTAAAGATACCCTGGTTAAGCCAGAGGTCAAGGTTTCTAGTTCTTACTTTTTAAATTTCAGTTTTTAAGAATTATTGGCATTATCTTTGCTTGTTAGCTTTAGGTGTTTTATCTTGTTGATTTCTGCTTAATTGTGTTTAAATTAAGTTAGTGTAAGTTTATCTGTCAGTGATTAGGATTAGAATCTCAGTTTGCTTCTTTAATCTCATTTTCACAGATTTATAGGAGTGTTTGGTTCTAAGGTATTCTCTGAGTTCTAGCCAGTTTATGTTGTTGTTGTTGGTTCATGCAAGTCACCTTAGACCACTCTGAGTCATTTCAAGCATAAAAACCATAGGTCTTTTGAACAAAAGTCAAAAACTCACTTTAATCCTCTCAAATTGTTCACTGTGTAGATTTTTGGTTCCAAATCTTGCAAACCAGTTCATAAGTAGTTGTTGTCACTTAAATTAGACTTATTGTAAGTTAAAACAACATAATCAATAAGTAGAATTGATCCAAAGTTCACAAAAGTCAACTGTGTTGAAAATCTCAAAAGTCAAAATTCTCAGCATAAAAGTTTTTGAATAAACTTAGTGATTTTCCCTAGGGTTCAATATTAGGTTTTAGGATTAATGCTTTTTAGGTATTAATATTTCACTGATCATCTTTGTTAAGGTAATTTTAGTTATTTTTATATCTCAGGGTAAACTGCTTATTTTGTGGCTTTTTCTTAGTACTTTTTCTAAAAACTGCCCTATGCACAGTCTCACTACCCTTTTTCATAAGCTTGCATAAGCTTCATTAGTGAGCTTTAGCCTGAGTGATTTGGCTTTTTGAGAAGCTTAACCACTAGTCTATAGGTTCTAGTGCTTATTTTTCCTTTCCAAGCTCATTTCATAGGGCTGCACTTAGCTTTTAATTTGTACCATTTTTTGTCTATACTGCCTTGTCAGTGTAAACCTCCATTTTCACAAGCTCCTCATAAGCTCAATTGTGGACCCCACAGTGTGAGCTTTAGCTTTTTCGAAAGCCAATAAGCTCAGCTTATTGGATCAGCTTTTACTTTGGGCTTCCAATCAACCCTGTGGGCCTCACATAGCCCTGCATTCTGTCCCAAGTTCTGTTGTATCCGTGGTAGTTGTGGATTGCTTATTTGTGCTTATTAGCTTATTCTGTCATGGATTCTTGTTGATTTAAGCTCATTTAGGATCATTTAAGTTGTTTATATTTCATTTTACCATCTGTGTTCACTGTGTAGCTTACTTCAAGCTTTTGCATAGCTAGTTTGACCAAAGTCAAACTGCTAAACCTTAAGCATTCCATAGTGCTTATTTTTAAGAACCAAAAGTTTTGTTTTTACAAAATTTCATATTTTCAGTGTATAAATAGTTTTCAAAAAGAAAATCACTAAAATCATCACTTTTAATAAAGTGATAGCTTCTATTTAAGCCATTTGGCTTATTGCTTAGCTTTTTCAAAAAGCAATTTTCATTTTTATAATTTTCATAAGTTCCTGGTCACTTTTAGTATTTATAATAATTTTCTTAGATTTTTATCTGTTAATTTAATATTTATAATAATTAATTTTAGTTAAATTAGTTTTAATTAAAAAACCAAAAAGAAAATCACTTACTGTTTATTTTTAATCACTAGTATCTTTTTATAATGTTTCTAGTTCTTATTAATTATAAAGTATTTTTAGAAATTAGTTTTAGAGTTTTTAATGTTCATTTACTATTATTCTCATTTAAATTAGTTTAAATAGTTTTTAATTAGTAATTAAGTAAATAATTAATAAAATAGTGTAATAATAGTTTTTATAAACTTTTTATAATTTTTAAGGTTCCTGTATTAGTTAATTAGTTTTATAAAATATTTTATAATTTTCTAAGTCATTTTTAGTATTATTAGTAATTTAAATTAGTTAATTAGTTTAATTAGTTTAATTAAGTAATTAATTAATATTAAATTCAGAAAAAAGACAAAAATATTTATTTACAATTTTTATATTTCTCTTAAGTTATTTTAAAGGTTTAGAAATTAATTTTGCAAATTTTTAGTGTAATCTTGTAATCTTAATCCTTTTTAGATTTGTTATAAATTATTAAATTAGTTTTAATTAAATTTTTAAATAGATTTAGTAATCAATTAATATTCAAATATTAAAATAATCAAAAAAAATTATTTTCTTTTTAATTTAATTTTCTTTTAATTTTAAGTTTGTAAAAGTTTCATTTTCACCCCTTCTAGTTTTTATTTGTTCATATTTTACCTTATTCCCATTTTTCCATTGCACAATTAGGTTTTTAGGATTATTTGCATTTCTGTGTTTGTTAATCCTGTTTTATTATCATTCCAAGCAATCATTAGTGTAAAATCAAATCCAAATCTTTATCTGGTTACTATTCCTGAATCACTCATTCCCAAAACGTTTTCAAAATACCATTTCAATCTCGCTGGGACTTAACGACCCGGGGATACACTGTGCTTACACCGGATCATAAATTGATCTCTCCTCTCTCAGACTTGACTTGTTGACCACACCTGGTTATGTTTGGGAGGAGTCAATATGGAAGTATTCACCACCAATTCCAAAGATACGATATGGAAAACCATGCTCGCATTTAAGTCGAGCCATTAATCACGCTAACCTTAAGTTGCGTCTTTGATGATCATTTTGACGATGCATCGATTTTAAAAACTCAAAATAATCCAAATGGCGGATGTATAGGTCTACATACATCCTTTTATATTTTTTGCAAAAATGTATAACTTATAGGACAAAGTCCTTACTTATATGGTGGTGATATATGAACAAGAACTTCCATTGAGAACAATCAAATCTATCTTTGAAGAAACTCAGGGTTCTTCTATGTTTTCGCATCATCATTGACTCGGGATGGTCCAACCGATCATGCCAATTAATAGAACAATCTTGGCTCATAAAACTTCTTATTTATGACCATTATGCTTTAGTTGAACTTAACATCGAATAATATGAAGTTCTTAATACAACATCATATTTCTCTAATAAAACTTATATAAGCTCTTTTGTGGCTTTTGCACAGTACCATGTATTATTTAGTATTTACATTAGCCCGTAGCATTGCAAAAAGGATAAAACATATACTTATTAAGTTCCACTATTTATGAACAAATAAAACACGTAAAAGTAAGTTGTACGTACATATATGACAAACTAATGACAATTTAAGTATAATAAAACATCGAATACTTCATATAACACATCAATAATTCTATGGCAATCTTCACAATAATGAGTTGAGAGGATAAAAATATGGTCTACATACAATGCACCAGTTAAAAACCGAATAAATTGGATAATGAAACCACAATATTTTTTCGCAATATGGTCGAATAAGTGAACCACCAATATTTTCTTGCCATCCATGGGTCATGTGTATTATATCTAAGAATCTGTCAACCTTCTACTCTACCTTATATGATTGGTTTACACTGTGGTTTCATTCTAAAGGCAGAAATCAAAGTTTGAAAGTTTTGTTCCATAATGTTCGCAAATACATGCATTTAATTAAGATAGACTCAAATTGATATGGGGCGACATAGAAGTATGTTAGGTCACCATGTTGTAACATACACAATCATAGAATCATAAACCAATAAGAAAAGAATAAGATGAAGAAGATGAGAATGGAAGGAACTCAAATATTTGATATAATGAACTTGTATTATCAAGAGAACCAACAAGCCTAGATGAAGGCTTATACATTGTTTATATAGGGGAGTCCAAGGGTTACTTACCAAGTCTTAAGATATTACATGCATGGCCCTTGGACTTCCTCACTTAGTAACATTACATCATAAGTTTTACTAAACAAAAATGATAGAAATGTAAACATAATAATTCTAACATGCAACCTATTACAACTGTAATGACCGACACTTTTCATTTCGTAAAACGTGATCCTAACAATGTAACTCTTCTCTAAATCTTTTATTTTCTCTTCGACTCCATCAATTAGTTGTATAGAACTAAACAACGTTCCGTTTATCAAAACCATTTATTTTCATATCCACTATTATTTTCGTAGGATCATCGTATCGATAGTAACAATAAACACAAGAGCTAACCCTAACAAATAAATAGTATAAAGTAATTATACATAGGTTACATTCTCACTAATTGTTAATATACGAAGAATATTACCATTGCTGAAACTTGTAATATTAATAGCTCGCAATAAATTAAATTACTGTGTTATAAAAATCAAATTGATAAAGTGTGTGCCTTTTGTTTTAATATATATATATATATATATATATATATATATATATATATATATATATATATATATATATATATATATATATATATATATATATATATATATATATATATATATATATAACAGGAGGCGTTACACGTAGATAATGCCACCTAAACGCCATGTCATTGCCTAGTAATTCATTATCAGCCACGTCATCACATTTTCGCCATGTAAGCAATTTTTGGGCAATTTTTATAATTTATTTTGTAACAATAAGTCCACATCATCAACAATAAGTCCACATAGGCAATATATTTTCACAAAATTCGGATTTTTAAAAAATTTGACACTTGCAAGATTCGAACTTAGGTCTTGGTATCCACACACAAGCACTTCAACCATTGGAACAGTCAAGATTTTGTGATAGACATTTGAAAACAATAATAACATGCTTAATTGGATGCCTTATAATAACATCCCAATGCCCTTATCAAAGATATAATCGTGAAAAAAAAATAAAAAAAAATAACGTCGACCTTTTCCTCAAAACCATAACCCTAACCCAACATCTTTTTTTCTAATGCTCATCTAATTCTGTTTTGATTTGTTTCATGCACAACTGATCATAATGAATTGATTTATACATGGCATGTTTGATTTGTTTTTGTGGTTTTGTTTAGAATTTAAATGAATTCATATTTTATGATTTTGCAGGTCGACGATATACAAATTCCTATTACCATGCAGGTATCATTATTTACAATTTTTGCAGTGGTTGAATGTTTTGAACGTCATTAACCCTAAATCTTAAGCACGTTTGATTTGTTTGTTTTTTTTGTTTTGTTTTTTTTGTTTTGTTTTTTTTTTTTTTTTTTTTTTTTTTTTTTTTTTTTTTTTTTTTTTTTTTTTTTTTTTAATTTTTTCATTGGCATCTACTGTAATGTCTTCTTTGTTTTGGTTTTTTTCCCTGTATGCCTTTTCTTTTTTGCAGGTTAGTTTGAAACCCTAATATTAAAAATCCATCAACCAACCATGGCGGCTGAGGTATGTATGATGTCTTCTTTGTTTTTCTGATATTAGTTTGTTGCTATGAGCTTCTAACGACAAGCATCCATGGTTTTGCTGGGAAATACGAATGCAAACGGGTGACCCCAAAAAAGGTACAAAGTTAATACAAATGAATTTATTCTTGCTAAAAGAGGCTTATTTATGGATCTCAAAAATTACAAAATTACAGTTTTTACTCGAGATGTACTTCTATTTTTCTGCACTAATGAACTTTGTTTGGTTTTGCTGGGAAATACGAATGCAAACGGGTGACCCTAAAACATGTACAAAGTTAATACAAATGAATTTATTCTTGCTAAAAGAGGCTTATTTATGGATCTCAAAAATTACAAAATTACAGTTTTTACTCGAGATGTACTTCTATTTTTTCTGCACTAATGAACTTTGTTTGCAGCTAAGCTCTAACATCAGTTTGACATGGCAAGAGGACATATGCGGTAACTCTTTGGATCGACATTGGAAAGTGTAAGGTATATCTTTTTATGTCTTTATGCTTTCTGTTTGAGTACCAACATGAATTTTTATTGTCGTATACTGTTTTGAAATAATCACGAGTAGTTTTTGTTTCAGTATCGACATCAATTTTTATTATAAGTTGAAGCTAAAATTTCACCAGAAATACCAATTATAAATCTCCCTTGCTGTCATTATAATAGTGTATTGATGCTGCACGTGATCCGGATTGAAACTTTCCTGCATCATTTCCTACATCAGAAAGAAGGCACGTCCTTTTGCAACGTGCTGAAGTTCATGTTTGTGCGTTTTGATATACAGACCACAAAGCTTCCTCTAAAGTTTCCTGATGCCGAATATGATTCAGTTATGATGATCTGGTGCATGGTTGATGGACAAGGATATCTGATTATTAGTAGAGAGGTAGGTACAATAGATGCATTGTTGTTTTTCCTTTTTCACTTTGTAGTTACTCTTGCATTGAAGTTTTCAAATACATATTGTATGGCTACGCATCTAGGCCACATTTTTTTATTTTCTATACTATTTATGTAGTTCAAACTTGAATAAATTATATTGTATAAGTTTTTTGATCAAACAATGTAAATATTAACAAATAAGTTATCACAATGCTGCGAGATAAGGGCAGTACAACCAAGAAGATTGTAGTATGGAGGGACATCGGCATACAGAACTTAGAGTAACTATTATTTTTGTTCCTTTTTACCTAAACATTTCCAATACTATGAACTAACAGCAATACACAGAGGAGATAGCATCAGATTCATATGGCGGTCAGTATATTGTGAGCATAATTTTTTTCACAAATGAACTACACTCTCATAACTAACAACATGACGTATACAGGTTTACAGCTTTCAAGCTCACCCGCAACGCACTACTACTTTAATCCTGATATACCCAAAACCCAAGAAATCCTCACACTGTAAACACTATCTCATGCAATCAGTAGTACTAAAACGAATAACTCTTGCACATTCAGTTAACTGTCTAATACATTGCAGGTATGAGCAATTCTTTGAGCCCCCAATTATACAGGATGTTGAGCAACAAAAGTATGCAGACATAGAACCAGAAAAAACCAGGAACTGAGTCACAATCTGAGAACTTGTGCGCGAGAACCCTCAACACCAGCAGGTATTATTTCACCCGAAACAAGAATGTTGAACAATTAAAAGTAACTAATATACATTTGCCTATCTTGGGAACATATGTCTCCAATCAAAGACTTGAAAATTGGCGGTGGAATATTTCAACTCACCTACTTTTCAAGATTGGACTCCACACTTGAAGATACTGGAATTGCTGGTTGAGGACCCAAGTCTTCTCTATCTGTCATATCTTTGATTGTACTTTTCTCAGGTGAAGATTGGACTCACCTGCTTCTCAAGATCCACCTGTAGTAGTTACACCTGTCACATCTGTTGTTAAAGATGAAGGGGGATTTACGGGTAAAGGAAAGAGACTAGCATATAAGGGCTAGAGGAGCACAGTGGCAAAATTGATCACAAGGATACAAATGGTGCAGAGTTTGACCAAGCAGACAGGCATGCTTCTTCCAAAGAGAATTGGACTCACAACTTTACGGAACCACTTTCTGTATGGAAGGTATGTTTATTTATCTGATATACCAACTTTTTTTCTTATTTTTTTATAACGCGCTTCATTTAAAATACTTAAACTCTATTTCTAAGATGAAAATAATGGTTTATGTTCCGAGGAGGACATGCTTCGACCATCAACTGGAGCTTTAATGCAAATCCCATTATAAGTGGATTTTGTCTTTGGAGGTGAGAGACATTCTTTAGACTTGATCATTGGATTTATAAACTATATAACCTGCCATATTATTTACCTTTTATCATTTTTGTTTTATATCGTTTATAAAGTTTAGTCTCTTAAACAATATCAATACGGATGTTTGGGAGATTGTAGAATAACACGTATTTGAACACAAATACTTCAGTTTAGGTTACTATGTATTGCGCAGAATGGGCTTATAACCTATGGAGTATGTTATAAGGAGGCACAATCATACTATTTGAGAAAATTGTGATATCAGTCCTTGTGAGTATAATGGTGATGGGATAACATTGTGCATATGTTACTTTCGATGTATATATAATATAAATAGTATAAATGTGGCTTATGGGTGATTGTGTAGGTGGGTGCAGCTGATATGGAGCTTAAAAGACTGATTTTGTACATGATGGTCAATTTGTAATCCGTTTATGATGCTGAATATTATCTTTCAATATTAGCCTATAAAATTACTACTTGGCAAAGCCAATCAAGGTCTTAGGTTCTCTCAACTGCTGATATATTTGCTTCTAACAACTACAGTTGATATCTTGAATGAGAAGAATCAGGAATCTCGTGCACCTGTTTGATTTTTTTTAAAACTTTTGGTGGCTGGCGTGTCAATCACGCTATGATAAGTTTTTTCCAGTTGTGGGCGGTCGTACCGGTGTTACCATCTTACCCCTTCTATCCTAGGTACTGAAATCATTTGGTTTTTAAGATCTTTGTAGTTGTTGAAAAATGGATTATTTGTCAGTATTCCCTAATGGTCGGGTTTAAGAGACCCTTAGCATTAAGCATTAGTGGCATGCATTATAATACCTCCTTAAACAGCTTAGTAGTCAAATTAGCTTGTGCAAGCGTTAAGAGAAATGAGATAAATAGGTGTTTTGATCTATTGGGTCAACCACCAACGCACCAACCATTTTTGACCCATTATCTGGAAACAAACATTTTAACCCATTCCCTGTATTTACCCATTACCCTATGATACAGCTTTGTGTTTTATAGCTTTTGATGGTGTTAATAATTAATATTAGTCTCAACAAAATTTGTATTTCATGTAAATTTGTTATTGAATCAAGTACCTTTCATTTGTTTATTTCGTACAGGTAGATCAACTACTGAAGAAGTTTAAAGGTGGAAGTCCATGATTGACTTGGTATGCCGTCGAACCAGTAATTGGGAGAAATTCATTTAAGAGGCAGAAATACAAGAAAACGAAAAGTGGGAAATACAAAAGTTTTGGAAGCAGCATAGTATGCATCAATGGGAGTCCAGGAATGGGGAAAACCAAGCGAGCATTAGAGTTTGCTCACAGATAGTGTCAATGATACAAGATGGTTTTATGGGTTGATGGTGAAGCTCGGTATTTCAGACAAAACATATTGAATTTATCGTTAAATTTGGGGTTAGATGTAAGTGCAGATGAAGAGAAAGAAAGAGGGAGGATTAGGAGCTTCTATGAGCAAGTGTTCGGATTAATAATGGACATCCTTAAGACATCATGGAGATTATGTTGATATGGTCAGGTTCTGGAGATATACAAGTCTTATTCTCTCGTCTTTCAAGCTAATGATCAAACTTATAGTAATAAAAGGTTCATTAAGGATCAAACTTATTGTGAGACCAGAAAGGGTCTCTCCATGGGAGATTGAAACCTTTGTAGCTCCTATTCCAACAGCCTTAGCCCCACCAGTGGCTGTACTAATGACTAAGAGGCCCAGACCTCCAATTGAGATCCTTAATCATGGTGCGTAAAATTTATAACTTTACTTGAAAAAATATGCTACTTTTTGTTTGCATGCATATTAACTTCGCTTGATGTGTATCGTGTGTAATAGAACCTACAGGTTCACCTGTATCCGCTGTTTGGAACTCATCTCATGATTCAGCTGAAGGACCGAGGGGTGATAATGGCTGTCTTTTAAGGACACAAATGGAAGCTGGATGGTTATCATCTTCCCCTGTTAAAGCTTCACGAAATGAAACAGAATATAGGTTAGGTTTGTCACCATGGTTTATTCAATCGGCTTTCTCACCTCGGGGATCATGACTCAAACAGACTAATGATTTGCTTCAAAGTCCAGTCGAGAAGAAGCAATCTGTAAATGTTTTTTCAAGTTGCAGAAGATAGGTTAGGTTGCAGACTATAGTAGTTAAACACTCTCCAATTAAGAGGCTTTTCAAGCTCAAATTTACTTAGTTATGTACATTAATAAAGTTAGTAATATTAGGGTGTTTGGGTAAACGTATTTGAAAAGTTGCCTTTTGATACTACTAACAAGTTAAGCATTTCTTTATCCAAATTGCTTACCTTTTGTGAAAGTTCGGCACTCACCTCCGGTTCTCCTGTCAACTCAATGGATGATAGCTCCAACAGTTATCACGATTGTGATAACGAGAATGTAAGCTCATCCGTATAAGAAAAAACATGGATCGCTGGAATGGATCTTGATGGGTTGCAAACTGGGCTGACTATGGACTTATTTAAGGCTTGATAAATTAGTTTAGTTTTCTCAGATAGATATAACGTGTTACAGGTATATATATATTTTTTTTATCAACCCGAGTGTGTTGTGCTTAAATGCAGGCTTTGCTGATTAAGAGTAAGACAATGCAGTCACTTTGTTCAGCCTAATGTTGAGGTAAAAGCATTTTATTTGTGGAAGAATGTGGATGCTATTTTATCACACTAATCAAAAGAATAATTGTCGTGTTTATTTCATGAAGTTGCAGATGTTATGCGTGAATGCTTAAAGCTTGATAGTGTTGGCTGTACATAAATAATTTATGAAAGTTTTGCATGCGAATGCTAAAGGCTCGAGACCGCAGATGAAAATAAATCGTGATTTTGTTATTTGAAGCAATGTGCATAGGTTAGTTTTTAATACTATTGAAAGTTTGGATGTAAGATCTCCAACGATGTATTGTTATGTCTCCACTCTTATAACGTTAAATTAAGTACCTACACATGGCTACACGAGAAAATCTTATAAAAATTCCAGAATGTTGTATATACCTTTTTACTATTTTCTTCCATGAATATTGCAAATGGATTATATTATTTCAATATGATGTGCTTTTGATTTTTTAATTGTAGCGTGATTGAAAGAATCTGGTCATAAGGGACTCACAAAAGTCTATTAAGCAATCTCAAACACCACTTATATTTGCAGTTAAGAATGAGCAGGTTGGTAGCTGCATGATTTTTGAAGCAAGGGTCAGTTTAATATTAGCAATCTTAAAAACCCCTTAAAGCAGAATTTTGTGACTCCATGTGAGCAAAATTAAATAGATAGTCTTCGTTCGGTTTCTTTTTTTCTTCTCTTTTTAACTGGTCGAGTAGATTATGATTGACATTTTTATCAATTGTTGTTATCAGTTCTCTTTAAAGTTCTTGGTGCTTATGAAACTATAAACTTTAGTGATAACACTTATCTTTATTTCCTTACCGTTGGGTTTTGTATATTGCAATTTGATCGATAAAGCACGGGAGCTATCGCGACATTAAATCGAATGACCATAGCTTAATATGGTAAGCTTAATTTGAGTTTCAAAGTTTGATTTCTCATTGAAGTACTCATTTTATAGAGTGGTACTAACTGATATTTTGTTCCATGGTTCTTTCAAATAGTGAATCATAGTATTCCAGTTACACTAATTGATAGTGTGCTTAATGATACAAAGAAGTTTTACGAGCACTCAATGGAGTATAAGATGCAATTTTATGTCAGAGAAACTGAAAATGGTACACTATTCAGGTTAGCTCCATAAAATTAATTATTATTGTATGGTAATTGATTTATGTATAATATATCTGTCCATTTATATGGCTCTAAGTTATGTTGTTCTCATCATGCTCTATGTTAACATTTGTAATTGGATGAGTATGTGTTATTAGGTGTGGCTGTCTCCCAAGAAACCAAAATGGGAGGTAGTGTCAGAGATGTGTTGGATGACATTAAAGAATTGAGACAAGGCGGTGGTTGGTTTAGCAGAAGAGTTGTATCCTCTTGAAAAAAGTGGTTCTAAAGAAGTGGAATCACTACTATTCCCCGAATTTTCCACCAGCCACCCGAAAATCTTCAAGGTCCACAACCAAAAACGCAACCTCAGTCAACTGTGCTGGTCATTGACTTATCACAGGATATATCAATGGTGGTGGAGGAAATTATGATCAAGATACCACCTCTTATTTCAGTTTAAAATTTGAATTTTTATCAACGGGCTTTATGATTGTGTGATTGTTTATGATTTAAATGTTTATTTTTGGCTTATTATTGCAAATTTCGTACTATAAATTTCAAGCATAAAGCCCTTGATGAAAATGAAGGAGATGGAATTTGTAAGGTAATTGTGCACTTTGAAACAAATTTTAGAAACATTTCTCCTGAATTTCTTTTCCGTTCTAATGGTAAGGTCACTCATTTATGACTTTGATTCACGGATTACATATTGCTTAAAAATTTACACCTTTCTCTTATTGATTACATATTGCTCAGGTTGTTTGCTTCTTCGGAAATTTTAATCGTTTCGATTTTTAATCAATCTTTCATTCCGAAAATTTTAGCATGAGCTTTCATCATCAGCCACTATTTATGGTTGGCCAAAGGAGGATACCGTGCAATGAAGAATTTCCGGTCAACAATGTATTCGTTTGGTCAACTTAAAGTATGGTCTATTGGTCTAATAATATAAATGAATCTCTACAACTGATGATCAAGGAGATATGCCGGGACATATATGTCTTGATCAAATGTCATAGTTGAGTGAAAAGCTAAACTAATTTATTTGAGCAGTAATTGCGCCATCAAACCATTGCACTCTGTACCAAACAACTTTGTTGTACCTCTGAACTCGGTACCAAACACCCTTGCTGCAAAACTAAACTCAATACCAAACATCCCTTGCTGCAACACTCAATTCAGTACCAAATAGCCCTTGATGCAGCAGTAAGTCAGCACTAAACTCAGTACATACACGATTAAAATCTATTGTTATTAAGATAAAAGTAGTTAATGACGATGAGATGAAGCTACATAAATTGGTCGTCCCTCCTCACGCACTCAAAGACCTCACATCACCAGGTCTTTATTTAATAATATTTTCAAGAAACACATTTTAATGTATTTTAATTAAATTAAATTTTTATAATTTTTATCTGCAATTAATTAATTTGTTTACTTCATACACTACCGGTATAAATTGTTACTGAACATATCCAACATCTCCAATAAAATATTGACTTGGTTTAATGAAACGTAATTTACTTATATATATACTAACCATATTTCTATTGAAGTTCTCACTAAACGTGAGTTAGACCCGCTGGATAATTGATGACGAAAGAGAGCGAGAGGTGTCTGTTGAGGTCGCACTGCCTTAAGTTCCATTGTGACCATTTTTTATTGTACAAATTCCACAGCATATCCTTTCTTATTAGCATGTTACTACATATAGTTTATTGATCACATACTTATTAGCATCCACATGAAGAAAAAGTTTAATACCAAAAAGGCATAGTTTAATGCCAAAAGGCATAGATAAGCGGTTATAACATCTTGAAATAGACATTTTCAGGAAAGGTCAAGCGGCCAAATGTCTACTCAGTGCATATCTACACAATGCATATGTTCTAGGTTAAACTCGATGTACTATGCCTCTACATAGTACATAGTGCATATCTAGGCCAGATGAATTAAGATTCAATTGAGGTGACAATTGAGGAGGAACAAGATGGTGAGCCAAAACTGATTGGTTATTTGAAATAAAAGAGGCTGTTTGATTTAAGTCACACAATTGAGATGGAGCAATATGGTGATCCAAAACCAAGTGTCGAACTGGAAGAAAAAATGTTACTTGAATCAAGTGAGATGAGCAAGACTAAGCAAGATCATGAGCCAAATCCAAGTGTAAAGCTGGAAGAAAATAAATTGCCTGAATCAAGTGAGATGATCAATGTGGAGTAAGATTGTGAGCCAAACCAAAGAGTAAAACTAGAGGAAAAGAAATTGCCTAAATCAAGTGAGATGATTGAGGCGGAACAAGCTTGTGAGCAACTTCCGAGTGGAGAAGAAAGAAAAGAAACAACCTGAATCAAGTGAGAGATCGATGTGGGGCAAGATGGTAAGCCAATCCCGAGTATAGGATTGCTTGAAAAGAAACTGGCTGGATCAAGTGACACTATAGAGGTAGAGCTAGATGGCGAGCGAATTCCAAGTGGAGACTTGGAAGTAAAGAGATTGGCTGCTAACTCGGAGAGATGGTTAGTGACTTGCATATAACGTTTACTTATCTTAATCATTAATGGGTTAAACATGTATGAGTGATAAAATTAGCGTAAAAGGTTAAATATCACATTCGTCTCTAATGGGATAAACGGGTTACTAACTAGCACATTACATTTTTTTTAGGCATGTATTTGAACAAAAAACATATACTTTGTAATGGCTGATAATCTATTAAGATTTATTTTCTCTTATCAGATTACCATTCATTTCTTTTTGTTCTTTATTCACTGTAAATTATTTTACGATGTTCGTACTTCATTAACCATTGCTTATTTATTCAGCCATCTTTCAATATACATGACATTATAGCAAACAAAGATTGAGAAACCAGAAATAACTCAAACTACTTCATTACTTTGCTTAATACGTGAAGCTCGGCTTTTCTTAAAATCTTTTAGACATAAATTAATACCATAACAAAATAAAATAAAATATACACGTCCTTAAAAATAATTTTCCGTTAAATAACATCATAAAAATAATAATTATAAGTCATGCCCGCCCATCGGGCGGGCTTCGACATCTAGTGTCTATATATATATATATATATATATATATATATATATATATATATATATATATATATATATATATATATATATATATATATATATATATATATATATATATATAAACCTGCATAAGTTAGCTAATTAATCAAACTAATTATTTTTACGATTTCTTCTTGATGGATCCAAATTAAAATAAAATTAACTAACACTTACATATATAGTCATCATAGATGCAACATCAGTCCGATCATATATATACTGCTATGCTTGATGAACTTCCTAGTATAGAAACTAACAACATATATTTGCATATGATAATAATAAATCTTTAGCTTTTCTTATTATATATAAACCTTTATATACCAAGAAGTTTATGCATGCACATGAACTATTAGATCGTCAATATGAGAGATAAACAAAGTTCATGCAATTCTTTAATACAGTAATAAATGCATTGAATGAGTCTATCATCTTAGACATCTTATTGCTACAAAGTATATATATAAGCAAAAACTTAATGTGATTACAATAAGTAATAAACTTTTATGTATTTTATATCTTTTTTAAACTTCTCACTGTGGATGACTTAAAAAAAATCCTTTAAAAGTATTGATTAAATTGATCTAATGAAAAACAATACAAACAGTTTATTGCGGAATCAATATTATAAAACAGAATTCAGTAACTATAAGTATTTTAAATATGTATTTATTCCAAAAAATAAAAGAAAACAGATGATTAAAACAATCGAATTTTATATATAAGCATGTATATTACTTAAAAGATAAGTCACTTCTTATTATTGTAATGGTATATCTTTGTGAATTCTAGAAGCTAAGTAAACTTGCTATTTAACAGTCGATGATAAACAGTTCATGACATAATCTATATGTAAAAGACAATACATGACCGGATATGACAATGACCCCATGAATAAAGATGAATAAGACAACAGTACATACCCATGAATGAATAAGACGAGACATAATCTAACAATTGCAACATATAGCCTTTACCATATCATTGACTCTACAAAATACCACGAATAATAAATATAAAAGGGCTTGAGGACATACCGAGGTGAATCGAGAGTAAACAAAATAAAATCTTAGAGTGATAACGTGTTGTGAACAAGAATTGAGGGATGAATATTCTTCTTATTGATCATTAACTATAAGATTTACAAAGAGTATATATAGACAAACATTAGGGCAAAAACCCATAGTTACGTTAAATTAAAACATATGTTTCTCATTAATCGGTAGAAGTTGCACTTTATTCCAAAGTCACACATACGTGTGCCTATGGAAACAAGTGTAACTTCTACCACCCGGAGATTAATGAGAAACTGTTGTAAACAACCTGCATGATCCTAGTTATAAATTGCTCTAATGTTTATTCACCCAACAATGTGGGACAAAACCAAAACTCATATCTATCTTCAAGCTTTTTGTGTCAATTGTCAAATGTAAAATGCCTCATTTCTCATTTTCATTAGCTTTAAGTTCGACACATATTAGCTTCCTTATATATGTTTTGTTTTGATTTACATTTCATGAACCATGTAATATGGTGACCTTTCAAAATAAAATCACTGTCCAAGTGGTGCAAAAATTTGTTGGAGTTAATACTGTATTGAGCCAAACATTTTGCGGCCAACTCTACTTGTCTGGATTTCAGTAGGACTTCTAATCCGTCATCACGGAACTGTATGACTTGCTTAAAAGCCTCGTTTAGTTGTGATTTTTGCTCCAACGGAGCTAACAAAGACACAAAGTAAGTTACATCCATCATCCAACAATATGGCAAGACACTTTCCGAGAGAACCTTAGTGTAAAAGAATACAATATAGGACCAAATAATATATATTTACCAAATTAACTATATCAAGCTGTGACATAAAAAAACATATTTATACCTGTGAAGCACATGAATTTGTGCATTTTAATAGTTTTATTAACCATTTCTAATACGTATTGTAGCAGTAAGATGTTGGTGCTTGTTTGGCTCGTGACCATGCTATATTTACACGAGAAACTTGTCAAGCAGAACATTGAAGTTATTACTCCCAAGGTTGTCCAACCAAGTGCGGGGATTATGCAATAATAGAGATGGCATAATCCACGCCGTTCAAAAAATTGATGGCATTATACATAATCTCATATGCACCCGGTATGGGAACCGTACGCACCTCGTATGGGAACGGTACCAATGTACCATGGGTGGCGACTTCTGAGATATATATACCCTTTACGTTATCAAGGCTTCGGAGGTGGGACCGCACCCTGTTGCAAATTGGACTTCAAATCTAATAATGAGCCAAACTTTCTTAACATTTACACATACATTGGGGACTCCCAGGACATTTCTCGATCCCATTCGCACTAAAAGAACTATGTACCCGGACAAACCGCTGGAACTGCACTAATATCATATGGTTACTAATTAACATACAAGCAACAACGGCGTCGTGAGATGCATAAGTTTATCATTCATGGAAAATGTAGCTGTATATATACTATGTACCGTTACTTGTGTTTAATCAATAAGACGAAAACTTCTTGGGTACTTTTAGCCATGCTAATTTTTCACTCCAACTCAGGGTTGTTATATGTTTCTTTAGTGATTAACATGACTAACTCATAAGCTTAATTTTATACTCCACTAACAAGGTTAAACAAACACATGACAAAGTAAAAGGTTAAGATGGGGAGAGAAAAAATGCATAAACCATGTGTCATAAATTGTATGATTTAGGCATGTTAATTAGACTTATGAATTAGTCATCCTGCTCATTTTCCTTCTTTCATGGTCTACTTGTTGGGGATCTCGATCAATGCTAATAATCACCATTAACTACATATGTTGCTTAGTCTTTTACGCTTTAAAGAGTATGTGAATTTTTTTTTAACATCTTCTGAATTAACCACATATGGGTCTTGTGCAATAAATCACTTCGCATTGTCAAATCTGGCCTTATTAAAAAGTTCAACCATAATTTGGCTTTTAGGAGCAAAACAATTATCTTGGTTAACATTATAACCATAATTAACTTTAATCACAATATAAAAAAAGTAAAAATAAACACGCATTTGTTCACTTTGAAAGGATAATGACTAAGATCATTTCAAGGTAAAGAAGTTTGTTTGTTTCCTTCATGATCTCAGCTATAACCTGCTCTAATGTTTACTTACCCAACAATGTGGGACAAAACAAAAACTCACATGTATCTTCAAGCTTTTTTATCAAATGTAAAAGGCCTCATTTTCAATAGCTTCAAGCTAGTTCGACACATATTAGCTTCCTTAAATGTTTTGTTTTGGTTTACATTTTAAGAACCCATGATATATGGAAACCTTTCATGGGAGGAATAAGCTTCCTTAGGAGTTTTACTGACCATTTCTAATACGTATTGTAACAATATAACCCATGTGCTTGCTTGGGTCTGGATGATAGATGTTACACGAGGAACTTGTCAAGCAGAACATCGAAGTTATTATAACCAAGGTTATAACCAATAATCATAAGTTCACAGTTTAGCGGAAAATGGAGATTTCAATGCTTTTACACTTTCTTAATCACCATTAACTACATATTTGTTGTTAACGTTATAACCAATAATCATATAATATATACAAATAAAAAATCAATGCTTTTACACTTTCTTAATCACCATTAACTACATATTTGTTGCTAACATTATACTCCAATAATCATATAATATATAAAAATAAAAAAAGTAAGCGTACATTTATATTGAAAGAATAATAACTAAGATTATTCCAATACAACGAACTGATTTCTTGTTTGTTACCTTAATGATCTTAGTTATAAATTGCCTCATCTTTATTCACCCAACAGTGTGGGACAAAACCAAAACTCATATCTATCTTCAAGCTTTTTGTATCAAATGCAAAATGACTCATTTCTCATTTTCATTAGCTTCAAGTTCGACACATATTAACTTCCTTAAATGTTTTGTTTTGGTTTACATTTTAAGAGATGAAATATGGCACTTTAAAAAAAAAACTGCATGTGGGATTGTGGGAATAAGGTGGTCCTCAGGGGACTTTATGCGAGCATCACAGTCCAAGTGGCGCAACAATTTGTTGGAATCAATACCGTATTGATCAAACCATTTTGCGGCCAATTCTACTTGTCTGGATTTGAATAGGACTCCTAATCCGTCATCATGGTTATAATAATGACTTGCTTCTAGTTGTCCTTTTTACTCCAACGTGGCAATTAAAGTAAGTTAATATCCAACAATATGGTACTGCATGACTTGCTTGAAAGCCTCGTCTAGTTATCCTTTTTACTCCAACGAGGTTAACAAAGTAAGTTAACATGCATCATCCAACAATAATATAATATGGTAAGACACTTTCCGAGAGAACCTGGTAGCTAGTTATTTAGTGTAAAAGATTTCAATATAGGACGAAATAATGTATATTTTAGCAGGAATTTGCACATTTTAATACCTATTGTATCCTGGTGCTTGTTTGGCTCTGGACGATGTTACAAGAGGAACTTGTCAAGCAGAACATTGAAGTTATTACACCCAAGGTTGTCCAACCAACATCGGGCATTGTGCAATACTAAAAATTGCAATATACTTATATGCACATCGTTCAAAAAAAAAAGTGATAGCACTATACATAATATCACATGCACCATTGGACTTCAAATCTAGTAGTGAGCCAAACTTTCTTACACTTACACATACATTGGGGACCCCCATGACATTTCTCGATCCCATTCGCACTAAAAGAACTATGTACCCGGGCAAACCGCTGGAACTGTACTAGTTTGATATGGGTACTAATTAAATTACAAACAACAACGGCATTGTGAAATGCATAAGTTTATCATTCACGGAAAATGTAGTTGTATATATACTACGTACCGACTTGAGTTTAATCGATAAGACGAAAACTGCTTTGGTACTTTTAGCCATCTTAATTTTTCACCCCAACTCAGGGTTGTTATATGTTTCTTTAGTGATTAACATGACTAACTCATAAGCTTAATTTCATACTCCACTAACAACGTTAAACTGACATATGACAAAGTAAATGGTTAAGATGGGGGAGAGAAAAGAATGTATGAACCATGTGTCATAAATTTAGTCATCCTACTCATTTTACTTCTTTCATGGTCTACTTGTTTGGCTACAAACATTTCTCATTCTTCTTATTTTATTTTCTCTTCTTAGTGGATCCATTCTCTATGGAGCAAAACAATTAAGATCTTGGTTAACATTACAACCATAATAATCGTTAAACGTAATATACGAAAAATAAAAAAGGACATGTATTCGTCTACACTGAAAGGAGAATTGGCTAAAATCATTTCATTTCGGTGTAAAGAACAAATGAATATTCTTTTATTTTTGTTATGATCTTACTTATAAACTGCTCTAATGTTTATTCATTCAACAATGTGGGACAAAACCAAAACTCACATATATCTTCAGCTTTTTGTATCTAATGTAAAATGCCTCATTTCTCATTTCATTAGCTTCAAGTTCGACACATATTAGCTTCCTTAAATGTTTTGGTTTGGTTTACATTTTAGCAACCATGTACGGAAACGGTACCAATAATGTAACATGGGTAGTGATTTATGAGATATACCCTTTACGTTACCGAGGCTTCTTCGGTGGTGGGACCGCAGCTGTTGCACCTTCATCCCCATTCACGTGATTTCTGCTACGAGAAGCTTCTTCCATCTGACAAACAGCTTAAGTCCAAAAGAACATTTCTAAGCAATGTGGACATAATAGGAAGCTCATCCACCACTACCACAACCACCAGTCAACCACCACCATGCCCATCCACCTCCACCAGTCAACCACCATCATGCCCATCCACCACCACCACAACCACCAGTCAACCACCACCGCCACCACTACTACACCCACACTACATTAAGCAACAACCACCACGGGTACTTTTCTTCTTACAATGTTTATTTTCTGCTTTACTTTATTTATTTATTCATTAACATTTTATTTATTTATTATTCATTTTTTATCAGTCAAAAAATAAATATTTTTTCCTTTTTAACTCTTAGGCTGATTTTATCTCATGTTTTGGGGGTGTTCAGTTTGATTCCCATTTTGAAATTTGAGCAAACAAACAAACAACTATTTTATCTTCTTCTTTAACTCCTTAATAAATATTTTTTTTCCTTTTTAACTCTTAGGCTGTTTGTTTACTCCGCTTGAGAACTTGGATAAAACTGAGTAGAAATTAAAATTTCATCCATCCGAAGTTCCAAATGGCATTTGTAGATAGGAATACAAATGGCATTGACTTTTGGATAGTATCTTAGGTTGGTCCATTTTCAATACCATGAAGAAATTAAAACAGCAGTTACCAAATCATACAAATTAAAGTATGAAAGCACAAAAGAACATGTAGAAGTTGCAACTTAAATACCATTACCAAATCATATGTATCTCTAAGCTTTAATAGGTACATTAATTTAAAACTTATGTTTCTCATTAATCCTAGTACCACGGGTACATTAATTTGAAATGTAAGTTTCTCATTAATGGTAGAAATTACATTTTAGCTCCATAATCACACACACGAAATGTGTGTAAGTATGGAGATAAATGTAATTTCTACCACCCGTACTACTAGGGAGATTAATGAGAAACTGTTGTAAACAACCTGCATGATCCTACTTATAAATTGCTCTAATGTTTATTCACCCAACAATGTGAGACAAAACCAAATCTCATATCTTCTTCAAGCTTTTTGTGTCAAATGTAAAATGCCTCATTTCTCATTTTCATTAGCTTCAAGTTCGACACATATTAGCTTCCACATATGTTTTGTTTTGGTTTACATTTTATGAACCATGTAATATGGGGACCTTTCAAAATAAAAACTGCATTGGGGTGGGGGGATAAGGTGGTCCGTAGGGGCTTAATTATGTGAGCATCACTCCACTCTAAGTGGCGCAACAATTTGTTGGAAATAATACCGTATTGAGTCAAACCATTTTGCAGCCAACTCTACTTGTATGGATTTCAGTGGGACTCCTAATCCGTCATCACGGAACTGCATGACTTGCTTAAAAGCCTCGTTTAGTTGTGCTTTTTGCTCCAACGGAGCTAACAAAGTAAGTTACATCTAGCATCCAACAATATTATGGCAAGACACTTTCTGAGAGAACCTGCAGGTAGCTAGTTAATTGTTTAGTGTAAAAGATTACAATATAGGACCAAATAATATATATTTTAGGTACCAAATAAACTTTATCAAGCTATGACATAAAAAAGTATAATTATACCTGTGAAGCACATGAATTTGTGCATTTTAATAATTTTACTAACCATTTCTAATACCTATTGTAACAGTAAAATGTTGGTGCTTGTTTGGCTCGTGACGATGTTATATTTACACGAGGAACTTGTCAAGCAGAACATTGAAGTTATTACACCCAAGGCAACCAAGTGCGGGGATTATGCAATAATAGAGATGCATGGCATTATCTGTTGGAGACACGAGGGCCTTTTAGGCTTATACTTGATGAAGAGAGGAACACTTAGAGAACTTTTACAATGTAACTTTATTACTTAAGCTTTGCTTAGGTGCATTACAAATGCATCACCTAACACCTATTTATACTACTCCATGGAATGTTCTAGAGACGAGATATTTCCATGGATATTCTACAACGATCTAGATACTTCCATCTAGATAATCTTAACTAGATATTTCCTAACATCAATATAGATCTTTCTAGTAATTATCATCTACTACAATATTCTAAACACTTCTATAGATACCATTCTACGACTTTCTAGAAGCTTCCATACCATTCTACTACTTTCTAGAAGCTTCCATACCATTCTACGACTTTCTAGAAGTGCCTTCCATATGGGCCCGGGCTAAATCAAGTTTACAATCCAACATTATCCACGCCGTTCAAAAAAGTGATGGCATTATACATAATCTCATATGCACCCGGTATGGGAACCGTACGCACCTCGTATGGGAACGGTACCAATGTACCATGGGTGGTGACTTCTGTGATATATATACCCTTTATGTTATCAAGGCTTCGGAGGTGGGACCGCAGCTGCTGCAAATTGGACTTCAAATCTAATAGTGAACCAAACTATCTGAACACTTAAACATACATTGGGGACTCCCAGGACATTTCTCGATCCCATTCACACTAAAAGAACTATGCTTGGAGAATTTCGGATCAAATAGCATGAGTTTGATTTATAATCTTGAAAACACACAACATTGCTCTTAGGATCAACACGACTAGAACTGAAATATCTGAAGAACTCATGCAGTTAGGTTGTACACGAGATAGATTTTGGTCATTGAACTCAAATAATGACATTAAGTTATATGTCGTGAAAATGTTAGAGATCGGTACATTATAAATTGTAAAATTGATAAAAAAGAATCGCCTACTACTATTATTGCGTCATTTTTGACATAACAGTGCTTCTTCTTCAAATTCAGTACAATTATGGCTGTGTGAAGATCCATTGTACTTTTTTTTTGAGAGTTTTTATCAAGCAATATATGAATGCCTATCAAACACAAAGGCTGAGCTAGTGCACTGAAGCTACTTGGCTCGGTGAGGCACTATGAAGAGAAGTTCTCTGATGCAGCTAGTAGTCCCTCAGAACTTTTGGTGGTTAATGAGGCTGTTCCTTGACCAGGCATTGGGAGATATGACCAGCAAAAATGTCGAGGTGGAACTTGCAGTGATTTAAAGCTTCCTTCTAACATCTCCACAACTTTACTTATGGATGGCCGATCTGATGGATCCGACTGGATGCACCACAAGCTCACAGTCACCATTTTCCTGGCCAATTCGTCCTCTTCTTTTGTTATAACCCCGTCAACCCCTAATTTATCTCCAGTCTCTACTCGCTTGTGTATCAAATCTGAAATAGGTTTCGTCAGTGCTTGTCAAATTAGCATTATTGTTTTTACGTGCACCTGTCATTTCAAGTACCATCATTCCGTAGCTGTAGACATCAGATTTGTGAGATGGACCTCCAAGACCCGTGAAAAATACTTCAGGAGCCATGTATCCGGCGGTACCTCTTACACCCATTACAGAAACAATACTCTCTTTCTTTCTGCACAGCTTAGCCAGTCCAAAGTCGGATATTTTTGGGACAAATTCTTCGTCCAACAGAATGTTGTGAGGCTTTATGTCAAAGTGCACGATTCTCGTGTTACAACCTTGATGTAGGTATTCTAGACCTCGTGCAATCCCTTTTGCAATTAAGAATAATGTGTCCCACTTAAGGCGAGAACCACCAGCTTGTAGAAACTTATCCAATGATCCATTTGGCATAAACTCGTACATCAGGGCTCTTTTCTTTCCCTCTATGCAGAAACCTAAGAGCGTCACTATGTTTACATGAGAAATTTTTTTTTTGGTGCAAATGGTGAAATTATATTAACTTTCAAAACTATTCAAACTTAACAATTGAATTCATAGAATTGGACATCCCCAATTCTTATACAGAAACAAGCAACAAACATACATCTAACAACATACTATCCAATATCTATAAAAGATATCAGACAATGAATCTACTTCTCAGCAGAGCAGACCATTGAAACTTGCATTCCTTCCAGTTACTATGCCAATCACTCATCAATTCACCATATATGCACCATGACCATCTAGCTACATTTCCATCTTACCCTTCTTCCATGCTCACTCATCCAGCACCCACAGTAAGCATAAAAGAAAGGGTTAATGGCTTCACTAGGCACCCATAACCTCTCCATAGTAGGGGCTATACTAATTGTGCTACATTTCCATNAGAAACAAGCAACAAACATACATCTAACAACATACTATCCAACATCTATAAAAGATATCAGACAATGAATCTACTTCTCAGCAGAGCAGACAATTGAAACTTGCATTCCTTCCAGTTGCTATGCCAATCACTCATCAATTCACCATATATGCACCATGACCATCTAGCTACATTTCCATCTTACCCTTCTTCCATGCTCACTCATCCAGCACCCACAGTAAGCATAAAAGAAAGGGTTAATGGCTTCACTAGGCACCCATAACCTCTCCATAGTAGGGGCTATACTAATTGTGCTACATTTCCATCTACAACAATGGCTTCACACAACTAGGAACACACACCCTACCATGAGTACCAACCATTCCTCCTTGGCTGTGTATAGATAGGACCAAGTAGGTTCATCTTTCACTCCTCACTATTCCTATCTTCATACACTGCCCTCCAATCTCACTTACCCTTCACACATTGGGAACCTACTTTATGTTCCTCAATAAGTATGCTATCTAATAATCTATCAAAACATTCCACAATTACCTAACAAAGGCCTATTGGGGAGAAGTCTTGAAGCTTGTTAGACAGACATCTTATAGAAGTCCAAGATACAAGGCCATCAATGTGTAGTGAGATTAATTATAAGCTCCAAGATCTATAGAGAGAGACCTGAGCTTATATTGGTTAAGAACCATATAATTGCAGAGTATTTCATTCACACCTCTGCTCATACAAAGCCATAAGCTTTTTGTATTTTTAGAGAGTTGATGCCATAAGCTTTTTGTATTTTTAGAGAGTTGATGCCAGTAGAGATGGTTTATGTAACCATTCTTGTAGATATAGGAACATCACCTCTGATCAGGTTGTTATAACCCCTGACTATTCACAGTTGCAGGAAACTACCTTATGGTGACATATACTATACAGTTTAGATAAATCACTAACACTGTCCTACTATCTCATCTAGATACATAGAAACAATGTTAGGATCATCCAAGCATATAGATATGTCCCAAATTACTAGCCATCTGCAATAAACAGTTTCATCCAAACACCCCTTAATTCAATCAGCTCAATCCAGTGGTCCACAACTTCAGACCATAAATGTGTTATTAACTGCGGTCTCATTGAAGTCCTGCAGTAAATTTTCTTCCCCTTTCACTACATTCATCACCACTTTCCATTTCTTGCAGACATCCTCAACTTGTGCAGTCTTTTTAACCTTTAAACTTGACAGTTTGAGTCTTAGATAATTCACAATGGTTTTAATCAGTTCATCTGTTTCTCTTTTCTCATTTGAGAACATCCTTCTATTTCTTTCAATCCAAATGAAGTATACACATGCTGCAAATCCAATCCTCTTCAAGATACTTTTGATTGATTTGTTGTATTTCTGTCTAATCATGAAATTTACAATATCATCCCACTTATCAGGCACTGAATCCTGTTCAGCTCTTTGTTTAAAATCATTCCATATCCTTATTGAATAAGAGCATTCAAAGAAGAGATGGTTTAGAGAATCAGGACATTTATCACACAAGGAGCATGACATGTGTCTGTCAGGGTACCATTTGAGCAGTCTATCTTGAGTGGACAACCTCCCATTAATAGCTAACCATAGGATGAAAGAGTGTTTGGGTGTACAATTAGAGTACCAAATAAGATCACACCATTCAACTTTGTTACCATTTGGTCTCCAATCCTTCCAAATCATATTATTTGTTTACATGAGAAGTTTTACTAATGCTAGCGACTTCATTAATAAAATCTTCTCCGTCCCCTGTGGCATCATCCAGTAGTTTCACTGCGACTAGCTAATTGTCCTTTGTATACACTACCATACCCTCGTCCCAATTTTTCTTGGAACGAGTTTATCATTTTCTTGATTTCCAAATATTTATATTTTCTTGGGGCCATAATTCCGTTGTCTCTTATGAACTTTTCTATCTGACGGTTTGCAGTTTTTTGAGCTCGTCGTAACCTCTTTATCTGACAGATTATTACAAACAACAGGAGTATAATTCCTGCGATGCCACACGAAAAGCCTGCAGGAGATGTTTAGAAAATAATAGATGCATTTAGAGAGAACGAGGCACACTTTTGCTCTTTGATTTAGTTTGTTTTGATGCTAAATTTTTGTGTGAATGTGTGCTTAGTTAAACGAAGTCCTCAACCTAAGATAAGAGTTTGTATGCGTACTTACTATAAGCTTCCACACAATTCCATTGGATCCTGTTTGAGAAAGTAAAACGTGGGTGAGCTTATGTATGTAGCCAAAGCATAACAGTAAGGAAAGTTGAGAGGAACTCAATTAGCTGTATTCAACATATGTCATGCATTACTCTATGAGCCAAACTGAAATAGGAAGGTTTAATAAGTATTGAAAACCATTAAACTTTTAGGCCAAAACGGCATGTGTCCCCCATCATTTGTTTCTGCCAAATAGATCTTATTCAATAGTTTGCAATTATTCTTGGTCTCTTTTTCCAAGTTTGTCCCACCAACTTGAGGATACTGGATAGTATAACCCTATATGGTCAGTGTTTTGAATACTTTCTTAAAGGGCATTTTTGGGATTTCACCTACCCTTATGGATCATGGATGGGTGTTTAGGTACCAAATTGTTGGGGAGCAGATGTCTATAGCTAGGCTTACTGTTAGGGTGAAGATGGCTGGTTTTTTAATGGTGGTTAGGCTAGATCTGGATGGAGAGAACAAACTGATAGACGAGGAACGAATAGAAGTGCATGTAACCGAGGAACATGTTTTAACTGTATAGTTGTCAATTTTGATTAACAATTAAAAAGTACGGAAGTCTGTAACAAATAGAAGATTCTGTTTATTGATTAGTATGTTGACTGACTTGGTCTAAAGGCTTGACTGGCGAGGTGATATTCTTCACACGTCAAACTTCTTGGGCCATCGATTTGAAATACTATGAACATGAAAAGATAAGCACTCTTTTGTGTTTTCGTAAATGTGAGGTAACATAAATCCAAGTGGGATTAATTATGGCTCGGATTTGAGAGAGAGAGAGAGAGAGAGAGAGAAAGGAGAGAGAGAGAGAGAAAGAGAAAGAGGGGAAATAAATAGACTGAATGACTTACGTGTCTACAGTTTATTTGTGGTTGATTTAGTACGAAGATTAACACCTAGAGTTAGTTAGGAACCATGTGGATTGTTTATGGAATTCCAGCTTTTGTTTGACATATTTGGCTTATTATGTGTACAACATATGGCCCTCTCTGATCCCTGTGCAATTGGGTTCCGTTTTCTTGATCCATATGAGCAATTAGGTCAATCTTGATTTGGTTTTTTAATTCTGATTAATGTTATCATACATGCTACCGTGCCAAAAACAAGTTATATAGTCAATAATGACGTATTAAACTTGCCAAACTGAAGAATTCAAGGGCTGGTCCGTAAATAGGATAAGGAAGTGAGTTACATACCTGATGGTGATGAACAGATGGTTAGACGCGTAACATTATCATACATGCATTGACCGCCAGAACGCATGCAGTCAGTGCAATTCTTGCCATTGACCTTCCAAATGACGTCAAATCCTTCCTGGAGAATCTGTTCCGATCCAGTTGTGTTAATGAAACCAGATGTGTTCGTGAACCCAATTGGGAATGGGACTATGACACTAGTGTTACAGATCCCAGGGCCTTGTATCCCGGGCACTAGAAAAGTTGGACCAACCCCATTGTTACCGTAGAAAATTGAGCCTATCCCAAGAACATTGAATGAAAGTGGGCATCCTAAGAGTAAACTGGCATTCATATAGCTCGGAGCGTAATCAAAAAGCTCGTGATTGATTGTGGTGTTGACTAAATTTTTTGGACAGATTGATTCGTTCATATCTTGTCGAACAATCTTTAGAATCTGAAACGTTGAATTGATGCTCAGGATCCGGTAGGTCATGTTCATGATTTTGATGGTAGGTGGACCCTGTTGGTCACAGTTTAGTTCAAAACCAGGGTATCCACAGTATGCAGGAGCTTGGTGCCTTCGGAAAGGATATCCTAAGCCTGAGATATTCCCACAACTAAATGTGCCGTTGCAGGTGCCGTACAGTCCGTCAGAATCGCTCAAACTTGTTCTAATTATAATCATAATGAATAATTTAAGAAGCAAATATTGGGGCTTCATGGAGAATTTGGAGATGATGAGGTGGTAGAAGTCTCAATTGAGTGTTAGAGGGGATTGGAGATGACAGAGGGTAGGCTTCTTGAGTCACCATTGCGTAAGCCTTATGGAATCAGTCTATCTACTACTGCATAATATAAAAGTAGTTGACTTATTAGTTAATTAGCTAATTATTATGTTGATCATTTCCGGTGTTACCAAAAAACTTTTTTCTCATCAAGTTTATGAGTAAGAGAGAAGTTTTTGTTTGTAGTTTTGCTACGGCTATTGTTGAGGTCCTACGGATCTTGGATCAATCATGGATGAACATCATATCGATGAGTATGCACACGAGTTGTGCAGTGACTCGTTTAGAGACAGAGGGTGGGTTTGTTTTAAGATAAACACACAATATTATTATTATCCACACTTTAAAACTTTACATGTACATACATATATATACTAAACGAATGGGTGTGTCCGAAACGTTGTGTCCCTTCGGTTTATATAACCGGATTATAACTAACTTCTATAACTACTTTTAACCGCTATTAACTACCAAACGGTTATAAACTATCTAACTAACATATTTGGTCCTTCTTCTTTCAAGACTTATGATTCTTGATTAATTTCGATTCCAACANTTTATCATTGTTTCACCAACTCCTTAGATGCTTTTGAAAATCTGATTTTTGTCTCTAAAAATTGGAAAATCATGATACAAGTATAATTTGTCAAATAATGCAAAACTAGTTATTGTAAAATTAAAGCCGTTATAATCAATCTGCAGCACATTGAACAACCGTTTAATCTATATGAGATACTTTCATGGCTTCTAACAGTTTGACTGAAATATTTTTCAGGTGAATTAATGCAAACAATTAGACAAGAGATGGAGAATAACAGGGATTGCAATGACAGGCAGAGGATTCGTTACTTGATTAGCGAAGGAATGGAGAGACTAAAGAATTTAGTGAAATGCTCGATATGCAAGGCCATTGACCATCAATCTGAGACTCGTCCTCATAGTTGAATACCAGTCATTTTGCACAGGTCTTTGTGGGATCTTGGATCAATCATGGATGAACTTTATAATGAAAAACAATCAGAGTATGCATCAACTTATGCAGGGACTCGGTTTCAAAAACAGAGGGCGTGGGTTTTCTTAAACAAAACAACGTTATTATTTATTAACCACACATTAAAACGTTTACAATGGGTATCTATTTATACTATGTCAATCGTTGTCATTGAACCGATGTGACTCTTCTATAAGGCATGTACCAAGCGACATACCTTTTCCTATTTTACAGGAAACTAACAATATTACAGTTACAATCTATCTAATCTACATCTTCAGTCCTTCATGTTTCGTCTGTTACAAATGTATCACAAGACTTATGCAATTATGGTCCAACAATTTCCCCCCTAATTGTTTAAGTCTTGTTCCTCAAATCTTCAGTCTTTTCACTCTGTTCCTTTGCCTTGTTCATCCCAAATGCAGCCTTGCTCCTTCTTCCTTTTCATTCTCGTTTGAAATTCTGATCGCCTTTACTTGTCCGGTCTTTCATGTTCAGTTGTTGCCTTTCTTTGTTCCATGGATGATCTTCTTCATCATCGTCCTTGTACATATCTTTTCCAAGTTCTTCCACAATTTCAACACTTATCCTGGTAATCCTGGTGGACTTCCTTTACACGCATCTCCATTGCCAACCACATCTTCCTTTACCCTTCCTGGATCTCTATGTTCCCTCATAGTAACTTCACCATCCTATGTACTCCTTTTTACCGTGTCTTCTTCCCGCCACATGCATAAGACATCTTTCTTTTGGAACGTCTCTTCTTGCAACATTCTTCTTTATTTTCTGGTTTCTATACTACACCATGTCCACAACAGCCTTGAATACCCCTCGGTATTCTTTCTCCAAGCAAACGAGTTGTTTGTTTTTTTCTTTGTTGTTGTTTTTGTGCCTTTTGCGATCACTTCCTTGACTGCAATTGATCGATCCACACTAACCATGCTCTGATACCACTTTTGCACAGGTCTTTGTGGGATCTTGGATCAATCATGGATGAACTTTATAATGAAAAACAATCAGAGTATGCATCAACTTATGCAGCGACTTGGTTTCAAAAACAGAGGGCGTGGGTTTTCTTAAACAAAACAACGTTATTCTTTATTAACCACACATTAAAACGTTTACAATGGGTATCTATTTATACTATGTCAATCGGTGTCATTGAACCGATGTGACTCTTTGATTTGTGCGTTTTTCAAGCGGTGAAGCTTATAAACTCGGATCGTTGTCCCAACGAGGGTTGAACTGATCTCGTCACTCAAGATCGTGAGATATGTGAGATGAATAGGTTTAAAAGAAGATTTTGTTTTGTTTACACTACAACGACAAATTAAAATGCAATTAAAGTAAAGGNTATACGATTCCAAGTCATCACCTTTATTCGTAAAGGATTCACCTGGCGTGTTGCTGATTTTAATTCTCTAGTATTATATCTAACCCTATCCAAATACAACTGTTCGATGTAGCTTCACTATAAAAAAACTGAGCTTGCTGCCACATGATAGACTTGAGAGTCGAAATGTTTCTTTAGTATTGGGTTGATTGTTACCACATTAAAGGGATTTCTTGCCACTAGCACTTTGCCTATATATCTTTGTAAATTTCTGCAGAACATTTATTGAAATGAAATTTAACTCACAACCATTTAGATTGTCATGAATAAGTATCAATCGTATAAACAAACCGATCCAACCTTTTTCAGTGCGCTATTTATGTTATATGTATCATAATTATCCTATATTATTATGTGATATATTTATTGTTTGATTATTAGGTTAGTCAGATAATTGAGTTTTTATTACATGATTCTATCACTGTCATTTTTAAATTCGTGATTGAATTTAGTTAAATATTGCAATTATAGAATCATAACCAAGATGGTACTGATTGCAAGTACAAGGAAAAAGTCAAAGAGATCATATAATGTCTCTCCCATTTTAAAATGTTAATAACAAAGGGTGTCTTTGCAAATGCTGTTCTTCTTTTCTTTTTTCTTTTTTCCTTTTTCTTTTTTGTTCAACCTGTACAAGTTTGGAGGCATAAATTAGAAGTGTTGATTGGGAGGTGTCTTAGAAGACTAATCCGGAGTATATCCACGAAACAATATTTTAGTTTAAATCAGTAGTGGTGTATCACAATGTCATTTAACCATCACCCTAACCATCTTTTTAGTTGATTTTTTTGCAACTATTAGAAAATCACATAACCTACTTGGAAAAAAATCATTAACTTATGTTATATGTCAGATTAGAAGGTTCATTAGGATATATCGGTTCAGAATATGTGCTACACATGTAATGATTTTAATCTTATTAAAAAGTGTTTAAGCCTTCTATCTGTTGTGTTTGGATTAGTTTATCTGAAATAGCTTAATACTTAAGCTGTTTCAGAAAGTAAAAGTATTAAATAAATACTTCTAAAATAAGCGAATAAGCTAATCCGGAAACCCGCATCAAAGTCTAGCAATGGTCAAAGATATGCAAAACTGAACAAATTAATCCCCATTTTTGAAACATTAATCTCTTCATTTCCTTTCTACTTGCCTTTTTACAATCTTTTTTTTTCCCATTGTAGAGAATGGAGATCGCCGGAGATGTTTTTGATCTCCCAGTTGTTTCGAATATCATCGACGAGGTTGTTGTCACAAACCTCGAATACATATTAACTAGACTTGCAGCTTCTGCATGAAATTGGAACCACATGTATATCTCTTTTCAAAGGTTTTGTTTTACTAAATTCACCATTTCTGCATATTTTGATTATTTGATAAATGATATAAATAGGTAGTTAAGGGTTATTGCTTCGGCATATATATAACTTGATTCTGATCTGCAGTTCTAACTTCACAAATTGTCCTGATATAAACTCGATAGCAACTTTTTAAAAATGACATGGTTAGGGATGAGCCAGGTGTCTAGGTTTAAGGTTCAACACATTAGATAACTTTTGGTAAAATTGGAGCTCCATACACTAGAAGGTATAAATTCATAGATCCGGTTTATGATGAAACTTATACGAATCTTAGTTTGATTGGTTATATTTGATAATTTTACATAGTACAAGTCACCTACTATCGGTGCTGAGTTTCTTATCCGTTCACGCCTAGTTTCAGTTTAGTTTTTCCTTGTGCTTGGTATACAATATTTTTAAGGATATCCTTCAACATATGAGAAACTCTTAAAAACTTGAAGGAGGGTATGGTAGTGCAATACTTGAACTCGGTGTGGCCTTGTGAGGATTAGGAAGAGAAACATATCCTTGTACTGTCGATTCCCCCTTACTGCCTGAACTCTNCATCTTTTTAGTTGATTTTTTTGCAACTATTAGAAAATCACATAACCTACTTGGAAAAAAATCATTAACTTATGTTATATGTCAGATTAGAAGGTTCATTAGGATATATCGGTTCAGAATATGTGCTACACATGTAATGATTTTAATCTTATTAAAAAGTGTTTAAGCCTTCTATCTGTTGTGTTTGGATTAGTTTATCTGAAATAGCTTAATACTTAAGCTGTTTCAGAAAGTAAAAGTATTAAATAAATACTTCTAAAATAAGCGAATAAGCTAATCCGGAAACCCGCATCAAAGTCTAGCAATGGTCAAAGATATGCAAAACTGAACAAATTAATCCCCATTTTTGAAACATTAATCTCTTCATTCCTTTCTACGTGCCTTTTTACAAACTTTTTTTTTCCCATTGTAGAGAATGGAGATCGCCGGAGATGTTTTTGATCTCCCAGTTGTTTCGAATATCATCGACGAGGTTGTTGTCACAAACCTCGAATACATATTAACTAAACTTGCAGCTTCTGCATGAAATTGGAACCACATGTATATCTCTTTTCAAAGGTTTTGTTTTACTAAATTCACCATTTCTGCATATTTTGATTATTTGATAAATGATATAAATAGGTAGTTAAGGGTTATTGCTTCGGCATATATATAACTTGATTCTGATCTGCAGTTCTAACTTCACAAATTGTCCTGATATAAACTCGATAGCAACTTTTTAAAAATGACATGGTTAGGGATGAGCCAGGTGTCTAGGTTTAAGGTTCAACACATTAGATAACTTTTGGTAAAATTGGAGCTCCATACACTAGAAGGTATAAATTCATAGATCCGGTTTATGATGAAACTTATACGAATCTTAGTTTGATTGGTTATATTTGATAATTTTACATAGTACAAGTCACCTACTATCGGTGCTGAGTTTCTTATCCGTTCACGCCTAGTTTCAGTTTAGTTTTTCCTTGTGCTTGGTATACAATATTTTTAAGGATATCCTTCAACATATGAGAAACTCTTAAAAACTTGAAGGAGGGTATGGTAGTGCAATACTTGAACTCGGTGTGGCCTTGTGAGGATTAGGAAGAGAAACATATCCTTGTACTGTCGATTCCCCCTTACTGCCTGAACTCTGTGTAGCTGATAGGGAAGTGACTTGTGCAGACCCTGTGGCAGATGACCAAAAACGTTTAGGCGGAACTTCCAGTGATTCAAAGCTTCCTTCCAACATCTCGATAACTTTAGTTATGGACGGCCGATCTAATGGATTAGACTGAATGCACCATAGGCTCACAATCATCATCTTTCTTGCTAATTCCTCTTCTTCTTCGGTTTTCACCCCATAATCCCCTAAGTTGCCTCCTGTTTCCACTTGCTTGTATATCCAATCTGGAAAATATTCTTCGCTAGTGGCTGTCTTGCTAGCTTTGTTCCTTTTATGTGCACCTGTCATTTCAAGAACCATCATCCCATAGCTATATACATCAGATTTGTGAGATGCCCCTCCGAGACTTCTGAGAAATACTTCCGGGGCCATATATCCGGCAGTTCCTCTTGCACCCGTTACAGACACAATACTTTCTTTTCTTTTGCACAACTTAGCCAGTCCAAAATCAGATATTTTTGGGACAAATTCTTCATCCAAGAGAACATTGTGAGGCTTTATGTCAAAGTGCACAATTCTTGTGTTACAACCTCGATGCAGGTACTCTAGACCTCGTGCAATCCCTTTTGCAATTAAGATTAAAGTATTCCACTCCAATGGAGAGCTATCACTGCGAAGAAACTTATCCAGGGATCCATTTGGCATAAACTCATACATCAAGGCTCTTTTCTTTTCCTCTATGCAGAAACCTAAGAGCGTCACTATGTTGACATGCGAAGTTCTACTGATGCTAGCGACTTCGTTAATAAAGTCATTTCCATCCCCTGTGGCTTCACTCAAGAGCTTCACTGCAACTAGTTGCCCGCCAGGCAAGTTTCCTTTGTAGACACTCCCGTACCCTCCTTGTCCCAGTTTCTCGTGAAACGAGTTTGTCATTTTCTTGATTTCTGAATACTTAAATCTTTTAAGTGCCAAATTTTCGTAGTTTCTAATGAATATTTCTATTTCATGATTAGCGGCTATCGAAACATCATGTGACCTCTTTGTTTTACAGCGGTATATCATAAAAAATGTAAGCATAATTCCTGCTATGGCACTTGCAAAACCTATACAAGATGTTTAGCAGATGGTAATTAGATCATTATACAGAAGTATGGTATCTATCGTGTTTCTTTAAAAAAAAAAACAGAAATTACTGTTGAGATTAATCTTTTATCGAATGTATGATCAATTAAACTCATATAGATCTGGTTTCATGAGCTTACCTATTATTAGCTTCAGTTTCCAGTTCAGCACAGCTCCCTTGTTTCCTGTTTGGGAAAGAAAGTAATTATGTATGCGTAGTCATTATGGAATAAGACAATTAACAACAAAGGTTTGTGAATCAACTGGCATTGATCTAAAAGATACTTATGTCATATGATGTTATGAGCCAAACTTAACCATTCAACACGAGGCCAATATCTATGAACAATAGTATTTTGATTGTTTGCAGCTCTTTCAAATTGCTTTTTTTTATACATAATCTCTAGAGTAAAATACATCGTTGGTCCCTGAACTTTCCACGAAACATCACGAGGCACCCTAACTTTTCAAAATCGTCGCCTGACGTCCAAAAGTGTGGGTTTAGTGGCCGAATGCGTCCCTTGACCAGAAATTCTGAGGTCAACGCTCAGTTTTGGTACATTTTCCAAGGGCAAAATAGTCAAACCACTATTTAATTATATCTAACCCAAGCTAAACCCGACAGTCAAGTTGAAGGACCAAATGTGAACACTCAACTTACTAATTGGCGGCAGTTTAAGTATCACAACGGTAACGTAGAAAAATTGAGGGACCAACCATGTATTACCTGACACGCTATACTTCACGTCTACATGCGTGTATACTTCCAACACATAATGAGGAATCGAAGAGATCAAAAAAATTAAAGAATATAAATCAAAATAGAGAAAAAAATTAACATAAAATAAACTGATCATTCCATTACCACTTGACAAAAGCAAGATTACATTTTACATTCAAATGAGCATGCAAAAGGAAAAACATAAAAACTTGAAACAAACTACAAATGAAACTTTGGGGATTTCTCCACATCCTCATATGCCAAGTGTAGGTTGTCATAATCATAATAGAAGTCATCATCGGATGACTCTTCCTTTTCATCCTCCACAAGTTTTTGTTTTTTGTTGGCCCAAAGCTTCTTCCATTTAGTTATTGCTTTCCGCTTAGCAACTCTGTCCTTACGAGCTTTTTCCTTTGCTGCTATAGCTTTTGCTTCTCTCGCTTCAAACCATTTAAACCTTTGCTTATGTATGTTGGAACTCTGCTCACAATACATTTGCTAATGTAAAGATGTTCTGCTCACAATACATTTGCAGTTGTTCTTCAAAGGTTTCTTCTTGAGCATTCACTCTAGGGTTTGCTGCCATTGTTGGTTTTTGCTAATGTAAAGATGAAGTAGGGTGGAATGATTTTTGTGTCTACAAGTGGTACAATTTATAGCCAAGAAGCGTTAGGCAATTGAAGGGTTTTTTGATCTCTTCGATTCCCCATTATGTGTTGGAAGTATACACGCATGTAGACGTGAAGTATAGCGTGTCAGGTAATACACGGTTGGTCCCTCAATTTGTCTACATTACCGTTGTGATACTTAAACTGCCGCCAATTAGTAAGTTGAGTGTTCACATTTGGTCCTTCAACTTGACTATCGGATTTAGCTTGAGTTAGATATAATTAAATAGTGGTTTGACTATTTTGCCCTTGGAAAATGTACCAAAACTGAGCGTTGACCTCAGAATTTCTGGTCAAGGGACGCATTCGGCCACTAAACCCACACTTTTGGACGCCAGGCGACGATTTTGAAAAGTTAGGTTGCCTCGTGATGTTTTGTGGAAAGTTTAGGGACCAACGGTGTATTTTACTCTAATCTCTACTTGTAGTTAATTTTTTGTTTTAATTACCCAAAATGGTCAACAGTAACAACTAACAAGAATTTGTTAAAGATGATCTTTACGATTTCATCTATTTGTGTTCCTCGAGAGATAATTGCATAAAGCTGAACCTTTTTCTAACCTGTTAAATCAAACCTTGCTAAGCCTACCCATGGGGTTGATTTTGATATATAACTAATTAGCAGGGAGACGAAAGGCTTGTGTCGCAAGAGAATCATTTGTTGTGTGAAAAGCTCCTCAACCAAATAGTGGTGGGTTTAAGTTTTGCTTAATATGAGTGAGATAGTTTGTGAAACAGTTAGTTGCCGTTCAGGAAAAAAAATAGAGGGCATGTTTTTCAATAAATTTTAGGTTTTCAAAATTTAGCACGAGTCTATGCTACTTAGAGGCACTTGTTATAGGGAATTGACCGGTCTTCACACGTACACATTGTTGTTGTTGTTGTTGCTGCTGCGGCGGCTGCTGCGGGCGGCGTCGGCGGCGTCGTTGTTGTCAACAAAACTTACTATTCATACCGAATATATATATCAAAAAATTAACACTAATATACGATAAATAAAAAAATAGTTAGTGTTTGAACATAGAACTTAAGATGGTTAATGTATTTATTTGATAGAGAAATGGTCATGTGTTCATCCATCAACTTTTTTTGAGTTTTGTTTTCTTTTAACCTTTGTTTTTCGTTTATTATTTCTTTTTACATTCAAATCATGTTATTACAATCTTTCTTATATGAACATATTTGAAATCACTCTACTTAATTTCTAAGATTAAACCTTTTATAAAGATAATAAAAGAAAAACATCTATCTAGTAGTTTTTGATAATGAAAGGGAATCAAACAAAAAGTTGGTTATATGTTAAAAAGTCATGAGGTGTTGACATGTGTCACTTTTTGTTTGTTCTGGATGAAATATTGATGAACAACCGGAGTATCGACGAACATTTGGTATTAATGATCATTTTTTACTGATGAACATTCTTAAGAGAATATTTATGAACATTATGTATTGATAAACACGAATCGTTTAACATCTTATTTGATGAACGTAACACACCTTCTTGCATTCTTTGATGAACATAAGAAACATTTTTTTTAACGAACAATTTTATTTCTTCAACATTCTTTGATGGATAATTTTGTTTCTTCAACATTTTTTGATGAATAACTTCTTTGCTAAATTTTCTTCTGGTGAACACTTGATGAATTTTTTTTGGGTAAAGGGAATTACCCCGGAACACTTGATGAATTTATGTGATGAATAATTGTATATTCAAAGTTTTTTTCATCACAATTTTGATTTTTCATCAAATATTAAAGATTTTATATGTTATCAAAATATGTATATTCAAATGAACACCCTCAAACTACAAAATCACAAAATTGCTTCATTGAGGCATTACATCGAACATGTTATGAGCGTTTTTATGAAAACAAGATTTCCTTGAGTTTTATGAGAAAAAATTTAGAAAACCAAAAAGATGAAAAATTGATGTTAATTTAAAGCTTTGTTGATCAAGATTTGTCATAGTAATTTCTTTTTACCTAAAACTGAATGAAACCCTAAATTTGATGAACTTTGAATTCTTGGAAAAAGAGTTGTAATTTGTAGCGGTTGAATGAATATATGATGAAATTGAATACAAATAGAAACCTAATTTTGTTATTTTGAATGTTTTTTTTTAACTAGAATTGTTATAAAGATTTGGATAAGTAGTGAAAGAGGAGAAGAAGAGATGAGAGAGATCGTGAAATTAAAAGAAGAAAAGAAAAAGACACGTGTGAACCAGTGATACTTTTTACACTTTTTAAAATGTGTTTTTTTCCTTAGTTTCTACAAGATCATGAACCTTTTGTTAATAACATACTTCAAACGAAGCTCAATGATATTATCATTTTTAACAACACAATCTAAACAAAGTAACAAACATAACAATAATTTTATTAAATATTACTAGTAGCATTTTAGTTTGTGTAATAAAAGTGATAATATGATTTATCTAAAAAAGAAAAGAAAAAAAAAAACTTTCCTTTCTCCCGTAACCGTTTTTCCGACCATTTCACCATTAAAATTCCTTCAAAAACCTGTATTGAAAAGGTTGAACCAAGTAAAATCTCTATATGGATAAAGTTGTGATGTCTGGTAGGTAATGGGTAGGACGAGGTATTGGGATTGAAACAATTGGACAATGAATGCTCACCACTTCAAGGAATCCACCTTGCATATGGGACATAATTTGGTTCACCACTCAATGGAAACACCAAAAAGATACAGAACATAGATAGAAAGCTGAAAGTTTCAACCTTATTTGTAGAATCTTATTAAACCTGACATGCCATACTTGGCTTAGAACTCACTTATTCATAAGGTTTTAGGACATAACCCCCTAAACCTTGACACACCAAAAGACTTATTAAACGAGCTATAAATGACAATTAACATAAAGGCATAGGAGACTCAAAAGGCTTGGAACTCAAAAGATAGGAAATATTTCACAATTTTCGTGTCTTGATTACTTGTTTCAGAACTTTTGCCTACACCTGTATCAAGCTCCCCTTGTTCAAGAAGACTCGTCCTCGAGTCTCGACTTTCAGAATATTGATAATATGGAGATAGATCAGTAACATTGAAGATATCAGAAACTTCATAACTCTCTAGCAACTCTATCTTATAAGCATTATCACCAATTCGTCTTAATACTTTAAAGGGGCCATCACTTCTTGGTTTGAGTTTTGCATATTTTCCAGGAGGAAATCTACCCTTACGGAGATGTATCCACACCATGTCGCCTTCATTAAATTGGACAAGTTTCCAATGTTTATCAGCTCGTGCCTTGTACTTTTCATTTTGTGTCACATTTTTTTTTTCTAAACCTCATCATCTAGTTTCTTCTTAAACTTGATTATTTCTTCTGCATCTCCACTGAATTGGTATTTTGTTTCAATAGGAGTCAAGTCTAGTGGGGTGATTGGGTTCAAACCATAAACAACTTCAAATGGACTTCGACTAGTAGTTTGACTAGTTGAGTGATTATCGTCAAATTCGGCATGTGCTAGTTGCAAGTCCCACTCTCTGATATTCTTTTTGATCAAGCTCCTGAGAAGATTTCCCAAAGTCCTATTAACAACCTTCGTTTGACCATCAGTTTGCGGGTGACATGTGGTGCTGAATTGTAGCTTAGTTCCTAGTTTCCTCCATAGTGTTCGCCAAAAATGACTTACGAATTTCACATCACGATTTGATGTAATTGTCTTTGGAACGCCTTGAAGCTTGACTTCTCTAAAATAAAGGTATGCAACATGAGAGGCATCCATGGTTTTGTTACAAGGAACAAAGTGTGCCATCTTAGAGAATCGATCGACAACAACCATAATTGAATCTTTATTTCTTTGAGTACGAGGAAATCCAAGTACAAAATCCATACTAACATTTTGATGCCATCAAATAACTACATTTTATTGGCATCATTTATCCTATGCTTATAACTTGTTTTATACTATTTTATATGAGAATTGATACTTAATCGTTTATTTTGTAATTCTCAGTTATAAACAAGCATTTGGTGAAAGTTAATGATTTCGGACGGAAATTGGAGCAAAATGAATCAAGTTGGAAAAGTCTAATGAAATGAAGGAAGATGCGCCGTATCATTCTAGACAGATACGCCGTACATAAAGACTTGGATGAATCTGAGACCATTTCCTGACTTTGAAGCATGCACCGCATGGATTTATCCCATGCGCCGTATATGAAACCTTGGTCAACGAGAAGAACTAACTTGTTTTACCAGATGCGTCGCATGACGTTCCAGATATGCGGCGTATTAATCTCAAAACTTCACCAGAATTATCCAAGATACTGAAGACAATGCGCCGCATGAAGAATGAAGTTACGACGTATCTTAAGGCGGTGTACGAATATTCGTGAATATTATAATCTTGAACCCCACGCGAAGTTACCTTGATACACCGCATCGGACCAATCCGATGCGCCGTATCGGCCATATACAATCCTTACCGAGAAATCAAGTGGAGATTAGAAGCTTAATGAAGAAATCAAGATTACATTTCGACACTCGAAGATGCTTTCGTATTTTGGCCGTAAAATCTTCATCCGCACTCCGTTTTAGCCCGTTCAAAAGGCCACGCGAAGAGAAAAAGGAAATCTATCCATTTATGAAGGAGATACGGTGCATAGGATTTTTAAATGCACTGTATCTAGGTCGGAATAGCTGCAGACTATTTTTAGTAAACCTTGGAGGCTACTCTTGCTTAATCCTATAAATACCAAACCCTAAAACGACTTTGGCATCACTTTTATCAGTTGGGGACACCCCAAAAACGTCCCCAACACCTCCTCCTTCCATCCTCGAAGATTGATGCTGAACATCTCAATACTTAACTTTGTGTATCATTCGGTTAGCATAATAAATTTGTCTATGGATTTCATATGTTTTATTTTGATGTACACTCTATCTTTTGCTGAGATTATGGGCTAACACCCGTAGGTGTTAGCCATGTTTATGAAGTTTTATTAGTTTATATGATTGTGTTGATTGATTTACTTTGTTATTGGATTGGGTGCTTGTCGATAAAAACTCGTTTACTGCTTATAACTAGTAGATGTCTATGTAACTAGTTTATGATCCTTATAAATTTAATTGATGTGACTTAACTTCCTGTAATTGTGGTTGCCTTGGTTGAGTTATATCCGTGTTAACCCGAATCCTTATTAGGAAACATTGTTTGGCATAAACGGAATGTGTTTACAACCTAATAGGACTAGTAATGTGTAATACCGAACTAGGTTAGATGGTTTAAAGCAATAAGTTAGTATTGATGCTAGACGAGTCACTATGATCATGTCCTCTTTCCCACCACGATGGTAGATTAGTTAATCGTGACAGGGTTAATAATCGGATTGGCGACTAAACAATTGAATGAATTAAAACAAGTAGACATAAGCATGTATAACTATAAGATGAATTAAACTTGGCTAACCCTTTCTTCCTATTGATCTTCATCTATCTTTAATTTGCTTATATTGAGTTTAATATTTATTTTCTCGTGTTAGATTAATTAAACATACATAAAAATCGTGTTAGCCTCTTGGCTAAAACCCCAAAAAATTTACTTGCTTTCTAGTTAGTTTAGTAATTAGAATACCAATAAATCACTTTAGCTTCACTCCTAGTGAACGACCCTTGCTTACCTAAAAACTATATACATTGACCGGGTACACTGCTCGTTAGTGTTTAGAGTCTATAGGTTAGTTCGGCAAAATAAAAATTTTAAACTTGGTATGATTTTGTAGACCTAAAATAAACACATCAAGTTTTTGGCGCCGCCGCCGGGGAGTGATAGTTTTTAGTTTGATTTATTGGTATTTTAGTTTAGTTAGTTTTATTTGTTTATGTGTCTTTTTGTTTTTCTGTGTTTCTGTCTCAGAAAGACAGATGCAGCGTATTCTTGTCTGTGAATACGGCGCATCTGTCTGTTTTCAATACGGTGTATTCTTGTCTGTGAATACGGCGTATTAATGCTCTGTGGGCAAATTTTTTTTTTTTAGTTTGTGTGATTTTTAGTTTTAAAATTTTATAAAAAAATTTGTTGCAGGAAGCTAATATGGTGCATCCATTGTCTGTTGGATACGACGTATTAACTTGTGTCGTATACGGCGTATCCATTGTCTGTTGGATACGACGCATCGATCTTCTGTGACCCAAAAATATTTTTTGTTAGTGCTTATTTAATTTTTATTGTTTTGTATATTTTGTGCCGGTTACTGCTGTTCTTGGTTGTTTATTTTTCAGGTAATAATGGATATTGACAACCAGGTCATTACGATGGAAAGATATATTAAGCTTAAAGAAGAATATTGCCTAGGTATAGTTAAGAAAAGTGTCATAATATTGCCCAGGTATGATCTTTATATATTTTTTCCATATCTAGTAGCAAATTTACACTCGTATAGTGTTTATTGCTATTATCACCCGCACTTGATTTCAAGTGGGGGGAACAACACCCTATTACATAGTAAATAAGGGTAGAGTCAGGCTCGTGACTCTAAGAAAAACAAGCGCTTCGTGGGAGGCAACTCATGTTTATCGTTTATTTTGTTTTTAGTATATTTTTGTTTTAGTCTTTTTATTAATTGGTCAATGCTGCGTATTCACTTTTAGTGGATACGGCGTATTAACCCATGACATGCACTTTAGTATTTCCTACAGGTAATCGATACGGCATATCCAATATTACATGGATACAGCGTATCGACAATAAATTTTTATGCTCAGTTTTCTATTAATAAGTCATACTTTTATATCTGGCGCATTCATGTTTTGGATACAGCGTATTGAAAGATTGACAAGTACTTCATTATTTTCTATAAGTAGTCGATACGGTGTATCCAATATTCCATGGATACGGCGTATGGTCACTCTGCCTGTAATTTTTCTTGCATTTAAATGCTAACCGATGATTAACGAGATGTTTCTCGAGATTCTTTTTCTGTGGTCTCTATATTTTTATAGGTCTGGACAAGATAACGTATTGATGAACTCCCACATTTTATATGCTTGCATACTTACATTGGAGGATCATACCGAGCAAATCTCATAGGAGTTTTCCGTTCTAATTCTTTTAATTTCCTATTTTTAATTTCAAAATTAAACAACGAGGTGGAGAATTAGAACGTTTACTTGTCCTTATTTTTCAAAAATATGCTTAATATTTTCTTATTGCTCAAATTTAAAAAATTTTCTAGCGTGTTTTTGTTAAATCTAAGTTGCATGACCCGCACACATAACCCTTATTTCCATATTGTGAGAATTAAGCCTTATCCGTTTCCTAATATTTTACCCAAATTCCACAAAAATATGAGTGTGTCGGTGACTTGTAGTAAACTTTAGAACTTGGCTTGTATACTATTCGAGACCACTATAATGAGTATTATTGATATAATTGGAGTGACTTGTCTAACTTGGTAAATTTCTAGGATTACACCCCAAAAGCGTAATATATGTTATGTTTATTAACTAACTACATTGGTTAGTTAACCCTCGTATAAACCCTCTTGTTACTCTCATTTTTAGAGTAAGATACCCCTAGAAAAACCCTCAAGAGCCATTCCTTTCATTTCTTACACTCATGTTAGATGTTTTGTTACACCTTTACACCTTAGCCTACCCTGTAGATTAAAGTCCGTGGTTAGTTGCTTTAGGAAAAAGTGTGTTTCCCCGCGTTTCCTTTGTTCGTGTGCGTAATAATTATCTATGATTAGGTCGGGAAATTTCACAATACAACTGGAGTGAAAGTACATATTGTATAATTTTTAGTTTATTTTTCTTGTGTTTACTACTTTCACAATTATTTTTTATGAAGTTATGAAGATTTTTTGTGATGGTGAAGTGGTGAAATTTTACAACATTAGTTAGTTATTAAAAAAATGAGAAAAGAAAAAGAAAGAAGAAAGTTGAAAGTTTGTTAAACCAACGATGTAAAGTTATGTAAGTGGTTCATATGGCCACTATTTGTTGTACTATATATATGGATTACAAGGGAGTTAGCCGTTATGGGAACGCCAACTAAGGTTTACTCTTTGTGTAAGATTTTATTGAGTCTAATTCATGTCTACCTAAAGCATAAGTTTCAAGTGCCAAAGCGTGAGTTAGTCAATGATATGAGTCTTATTCATGGGATGGTTGAGAAAGTGATTAACCACACTTAGGACTTAATCTATTTGTTTGTTTATTTTTTTTACACCAATTTATATCCTAAATGTTATCCATACCCAACCGTATTATTATATTCGTTGTTAGCTTTCGAGCATCCGAATTGAATATGGTGATGGCCAAGTGAGAATGTTGAATGTATGAATAAGGTAGTGACCATCCGAGTATTAGATTAATTGACTAGCGCGCTAGCGATCTAGTGTGTGACTTGGTGACCATCCGCTATGCAAATAACGCGCTAGCAATCCAAGAAGTGCACTAGTGACCATCCGTTAGTTGAAGCGTCGAGGACTCGCGCCAGCGATCTACTGAGTTTATGTAGGAGATATTTGAACGAAGCTAGGTTTATCCCTTAAGCCTCAAAAACCCAATTTACCGCTTTAGACTTGTCATTCCTTAGCTTTAGTGGTGGAGATGTGTATCCTTGCCAAGCTTATGATAGAATACTCGTCACGACCGAGCAATTGAGCGAATTACTTAAATGTTACCACATAGATTAGTTGAGTGATTTGAGTGATTTCATTTTCGTATTTCGTGAGGTGTTTGGTTGTGTAATTGAGATTGAACGAATTAATGCTTAACTATAAAAATCCTAGAAAATTGTTTAGGATACATTTTCATAAGTTTAAATCTAAGGTTTACTTGAAGACAAGTAAAGTACAAGTGGAGGGATATTTGATGACATCAAATAACTATATTTTATTGGCATCATTTATCCTATGTTTATAGCTTGTTTTATATTATTTTATATGAGAATTGATACTTAATCGTTAATTTTGTAATTCTCAGTTAAAAACAAGCATTTAGTGAAACTTCATGATTTCGGACGGAAATTGGAGCAAAATGAATCAAGTTGGAAAAGTCTAATGAAATGAAGGAAGATGCGCTGTATCATTCTAGACAGATACGCCGTACATAAAGACATAGATGAATCTGAGACCATTGCCTGACTTTGAAGCATGCGCCGCATGGATTTATCATATGCGCCGCATGGATTTATCCCATGCGCCGCATATGAAACCTTGGTCAATGAGAAGAACTAACTTGTTTTACCCCAGTTGCGCCGCATGACGTTCCAGATATGCGGCGTATTAATCTCAAAACTTCACCAGAATTATCCAAGATACTGAAGACAATGCGCCGCATGAAGAATGAAGTTACGGCGTATCTTAAGGCGGTGTGCGAATATTCGTGAATATTATAATCTTGGACCCCACGCGAAGTTACCTTGATACGCCACATCAGACCAATCCGATGCGCCGTATCGGCCATATACAATCCTTACCGAGAAATTAAGTGGAGATTAGAAGCTTAATGAAGAAATCATGATTACATGTCGACACTCGAAGATGCTTTCGTATTTTGGCCGTAAAATCTTCATCCGCACTCCGTTTTAGCCCTTTCAAAAGGCCACGCGAAGAGAAAAAGGAAATCTATCCATTTATGAAGGAGATACAGCGCATAGGATTTTTAGATGTGCCGTATCTAGGTCGGAACAGCTGCAGACTATTTTTGGTAAACCTTTGAGGCTACTCTTGCTTAATCCTATAAATACCAAAGCCCTAGGACGACTTTGGCATCACTTTTATCAGTTGGGGACGCCCCAAAAATGTCACCAACACCTCCTCCTTCCATCCTCGAAGATCGATGCAGAACATCTCAATACTTAACTTTGTGTATCATTCGGTTAGCATAATAAATTTGTCTATGGATTTCTTATGTTTAATTTTGATGTACACTCTATCTTTTGCTGAGATTATGGGCTAACACCCTTAGGTTTTAGCCATGTTTATGAAGTTTTATTAGTTTATATGATTGTGTTGATGTATTTACTTTGTAATTGGATTGGGTGCTTGTCGATAAAAACTCGTTTACTGCTTATAACTAGTAGAAGTCTATGTAACTAGGTTATGATCCTTATAACTTTAATTGATGTGACTTAATTTCCTGTAATTGTGGTTGCCTTGGTTGAGTTATATGCGTGTTAACCCGAAACCTTATTAGGAATCATTGTTTAGCATAAACGGAATGTGTTTACAACCTAATAGGACTAGTAGCATGTAATACCAAACTAGGTTAGATGGTTTAAAGCAATAAGTTAGTATTGATGCTAGACGAGTCACTATGATCATGTCCTCTTTCCCACCACGATGGTAGGTTATTTAATCGTGACATGGTTAATAATCGGATTGGCGACTAAACAATTGAATGAATTAAAACAAGTAGACATAAGCATGTATAACTATAAGATGAATTAAACTTGGCTAACCCGTTCTTCCTATTGATCTTCATCTATATTTAATTTGCTTGTATTTAGTTAATATTTATTTTCTCGTATTAGTTTAATTAAACATACATAAAAATCTTGTTAGCCTCTCAGGCTAAAACCCCAAAAATATTTACTTGCTTTCTAGTTAGTTTAGTAATTAGAATACCAATAAATCACTTTAGCTTCACTCCTAGTGAACGACCCTTGCTTACCTAAAAATTATATACATTGACCGGGTACACTGCTCGTTAGTGTTTAGAGTCTATTGGTTAGTTCGGCAAAATATAAATTTAAAACTAGGTATGATTTTATAGACCTAAAATAGACGCATCACATCTTCCCATGGAGAATTCGGAACAAGAAGAGGAGTATACAAACCTGCATTTGTCCCATGACTTTTAGCTTTGTGACTATTAATGCAACGTTTAACAAACCTCTTAACATTCTATCCCATCTTAGGCCAAAATAAGTTTTCTTGAACAGCAGCTAGAGTTTTGTCTCGACCAAAATGACCTGCTAGCCCCCCTTTGTGTGTCTCTCGGATAATTTCTTCTCACAAAAAGCATTGAGGAACACATAACTGATTGCTCTTGAAAAGAAAAACGCCGTGTCGTAAGAAATCATTAACGGGTCCCTAACAACAACTCTTCCATGTAGTATTTCAATGCCTCGTGATTATTTAAGTATTTCAATGCCTCGTGATCCGAAAAAAAACAAACTCATTAGGTAGTAAGTAGTGACTCCAATGCTCAAGAGAGCGAACAATGGCATAAAACTCTTTATCATATGTGGTATATTTTCGTTTGACGTCATTGAGCTTCTCACTAAAAAAATGCAACAGGTTTTCCTACTTGGCTTAAAACTCCACCAATTCCAACATTTGAAGCATCACATTCAACTTCAAATATTTTCTCAATGTCTGGAAGTACAAGAACAGGAGCTGCCGCCATCTTTCTCTTAACAATATCAAAATTCTTTTGCGCTTCCTCACTCCATTGAAAAGAAATCTCTTTTAGACACTCAGTTATATGTAGAAGAATTCATACTGGTGATGTTGATCATGATTATGTATGTCAAGTTAAGGAGTGTTTGGAACAAGCTTATTAAGTGCTTAATTTAGCAAAATAGCTTATCGGCCTGATGAAAAATTATCTTGACATGTTATATAAGCTGTAAAATAAGTTTGGTTATAATTGGAATAGCTTATGAGTTTTGGGTCGTTTTGGACACATTACAAGTTTAGATCAGCTTGCTGAATTGACTTTTGCGCAGACTTCGTAGAGCTGTGGAAACCAAACCGTTCGTCGGATTAAGATGAGGTCTAAACGAAAGTAGTATCTCTCTGAGTCTACTTTAATTGTTATTCTTTAAGTTTTGTCTCGTTTGGAAGTTAAATTGGCGTAAAGTGCAAAATACAGCAGCAACCCAGGAAATTCTGCACTTAAAGTGTTTTTGTATAGTGTGTTTAATGATGAAATAGCGCCTTAAGTGATCATGTTTAAGTTGTTTCGACTCAATACATGTTAGGTAAATGTGTTAGCAAGTTCTAATAGTATTAGAATGGTTATCATGTGAGTAGGTGCTCGTGGAAAGCTTACGGAAGGCTAAACAAGACCTAGAGATGAGGAACGGTTCATTAGCTTTATGTTACTAGATTCAACATGACGATAGAACTTGTGCAAGGTTTCGGAGATAGCCAAAACAAACCATGAATAGTATGCTCACAAGAATCATGATTTGACAAGTTTAGAGTTCCCAAGAAACGCACCAAAAGTCAAGTAGCGTGCCTAAGAAGTGCACGATGTAGAACTCCCATAGTAGCATCCTAAGTGGATGACACGTGCTTTTATAATAGCATCCTAAGTGGATGACCAAGCGTCCTATGCGGATGACCCGTTCTTGAAAAGCACTTACGTCCTAAGTGGACGACCCAAATCAGAAAAGCATGTATAATAAATTTAGAAGCCGTTAAAAGAGTACTCGTTGGCTATGGAGGTTCTTACTCATAACAAGACAACTAAGCATCGTCTAGTCAGAATGCACGTGCTCAGATATCATGTATGATTAAGAATTCATAATAAGTCTCAGACTCATGTACAAGTAGTAAGACGACTAGTAGTCGTACCAATTATAGCATTTGAAGTACGTTTATGTTCAGAGTTACAAGTGTCAATTTAGATATATCTCTAGATACAGAACTATGCTTATACACCCATGCATAAGCTTAAATAGATTATAGCTCATGTTTGAGATTCAGATTTAGATATAGACTCACACCCATTTACTCACTAAGTCATTAGGACTTACCTTTCTCAGTTTCCATGTTTTGCAGGTTAAGTCTTAACGACGCCGGGGCTTGTAGATTAAGAAGACGAGTTAGGAGATCGGCAATATAGGTGACGATAATCTCAACCATACATTGTTATTCAGCTTGTTAACGCCCCAGAACTTTATGATTAAGTGTCAGAATTGTATGGCATGTTTTGATATTAATGTGTGAATATATATAACCTGTATTTGAAAATGGGTCAAAATAGGGGTGTTTGGGTTAACACCCGCACTCATAGTTTTACGCTTCCGCATAATAAATTTAAGTACCACATTTATGTATTTTATATTTAAGATGTGTTTAATCCAGATTTTTGGTTTAATGGTTTTCACGAGTACAGATTGATACGGTGTATATGATGGATCCTATACGGCGTATCCAAAAAAAAATCATGTTAGACACGGGCGTTACATTATAGGTGCAACAAGAGTGCTAAAATCTCTAATAAATCTGCGATAAACGACACCGAACCATGAAAACTTCGCACATCATGAATATTTTTAGGAACCAGCCAACTCAAAATGGCTTCCACTTTATCATGATCAACTTCAATCCCTGTAGAAGTCACGATATAACCTAAAAATATGATTTTATCACAAAAAAACACTTTCTGAGATTGACGTACAACTTTTTCTTTCGCAGAATTTGGAATACTTCTTTAAGATGTTGTTTATGCTCCTCATGTGTTTTGTTGTATACAAGTATGTAGTCAAAGTAAACAACAACACACTTCTTCATCAAAGGTCTAAAAATCTGAGTCATGGCACACATAAAAGTACTTGGAGCATTAGAAAGGCTGAAATACATTACTAACCATTTATAAAGAGACCATTCTTCGTTTTGAAAGCTGTTTTCCACTCATCTCCGGGTCTAATTCGTATTTGATGATAACCATTAAGGAGATCAATCTTTGAGAAAACTACAGCCCCAAATAATTGATCAAGGAGATCATCAAGACGAGGTATAGGAAACCTATACTTGATAGTGATCCGATTAATATCCCTACTATCCACACACATACGCTAAGAATTATCTTTTTTTGGTACTAACAAGGCTGGAACAGCACAAGGACTTTTACTCTCTTGCAAAACCCCTTTGTTTAAAAGTTCATCGACTTGATGTTGCAACTCCTCATGCTCTTTGGGATTCATACGATAGGCTGCCTTATTAGGTAGAACGGAACCACGAACAAAATCAATACAATGTTGTACTTCATGCATATGAGGGAGACCTGTTGGGATTTCGTCTAGAATTACATCCTTGAATTCTTCCAAAATTTTTCGCACTAAAGGATTATGTTCCACAATTCCAGACCTTGATTCCTCCACCACTACAAGAACGTATCCCGTTTGAAACTCCAACATTTCCTTTTCAATGCAAGCACCTGATAAAAGAGATACAACTTTCTCTTTGGCACATGGTAATAAAGTGTTAGGTTTTAGTGGAGTCAAAACAACTCGAACTCCATTCGTGTTAAAAGAGTAAGCGTTCTTGTAACCATCATGAATAACTCTTCAGTCATATTGCCATGGTCGTCCCAATAACAAGTGGGCAGCGTCCATGGGTACAACATCACACCAAATTTCATCTTTGTAATTTTTGCCTATAGAGAAGTGAATTAAGCACCTCTTATTCACCTTCACTTCAGTGCCTTTTCTAATCCAATGGATATTGTAAGGACGAGGGTGATCTTATGTTTTTAGCTGCAACTTTTCCACCATACTAGTAGCCACAACATTTGAGCAACTACCTCCATCAATAATAACATTACACACCTTCCCAATACATGTGCACCGAGTATAAAAAATATTCTCTCGTAACCATTCATCATCTTTAACCAGAACTATATTCAAGTTTCGCCGAATGACTAAAGCTTCTCCTTCATCGGGGTACACAACTTCTTTAGTACAGCTCACATCATCCTCAAGAGCAGATTCTTCAAAGATTTCTTCTTCAATTTATGACTTTGCGATTTGGACAATCTGAAGCAATATGCCCATATCCTTGACACTTGAAACACTTTCTTGCACCAGTACTTGACGAACTAGCAGCTTGTTTGTCATTTTTAAAAGGAACCTTTGGGATGGTCTCGGATGTCTTGCCACTACTTGTAGAATCTTCCTTGTTGAACAATCGCGTGTAACTTCCCCGTTTTTCTTTTTGTTGTTTCTCCACTTTCACTGCAAGTTTACAAACATCAGCATAAGTCCAATAAGGTTGTAATAGAACAACATTGCTGATTTCAGATCATAATCCTCCTAGATAATGAGCAATAGTCTATTCTTCGGGTTCAATGATGTCACATTTAATCAAAAGATGATCAAATTCAGAAGTGTACTCTTCAGTGGACTCATTTTGTTGCCTTAAGTTGTGAAAGTTTAAGAAAGAATCTTGCCTTAATTATCAGGAAAAAACCTTCTTTTAAGCTCCCTTTTCATCTTTTCCCAAGTGTGGATAGTTTTTCTACCTTCACGAACCTTCTACTTTTCAAATTCTCCCACCATAAACCAGCATGTTTACGGAGCTTTATGGCAACAAGCTTCACTTTTCGTTCCTCAGACACCTCCTTAAAATCAAAAACTTTCACAACCGTATGTAACCAGTCAAGAAACTCATCAGGTTGTATCTTTCCATCAAATTCAGGAATATCAACTTTAAAATTTTAATCGTGTTTACTCCTTGTTGCCCTTCGACGGTGATTAGAGTAAGGACCTGAATCAGAAGCGGATGAAGAACCAAAAGGATTGTAATATCCGTCATCACCATTTGAGTCTTCATCATGAAATTGATCCTCTTCATTAACGACTTTGACACGGGCTAGTTCTTCTTGTAATTGTTGAACTTGTCTCTTGAGATCATCCATCTCCACATTTCAGAGATCTCTTTGATTCACATTTTTTCATGGTGGCTTGATCTTAACCTGGCTGTGATACCAAACTTGATGCCGGGTAAGTAATGGGTAGCAAACGAGGTATTGGGATCGAAACAATTGGACAATGAATGCTCACCACTTCAAGAAATCCACCTTGCAGATACAGGGCATAGTTTGGTTCACCACTCAATGGAAACACCAAAGAGATACAGAACACAGATAGAAAGCTAACGTCAACACACACTGGGTCAAAGCACATTTAATAAAGCGTGTGACAACTATCCTACAAGGCGTGAGTACAACTAACGTCAACACACACGTTAGGTACAGTCGAGGAGACGCGTTACACATAACATTCAAGAAATGTCAGGATGACGCAGTCTACAGTCTCGAAGGCAATAAAGACGCATCAAATCCTAAAGATAGCGAATAAACCCGAAGCGGGATATTCCTACACTTCCCCATGAAAATATCGAGTAAACACCTTTCCCAACTCAGCTTACAACCCTGATCGAGGTAGCCTACATCTAGTCATCATCGCAAAAGACAAAATGTGACCATTAGACTGGAAATAAAGGGCCTGAGAGCGAACCCTGGTAGCACAGACACGGACTGGGGGGACTTGATAGCGTATCAATATTAATGGTCCAAGCTCATTCATTACACGCTCGAATCAAGCTCATCACTAAGGCCCAATCAGCACTTGATAAAAGCCCGGCTTAATCCCAGGCCACGTAAAGCCTGGAAAGACCTCTCAGGCCTGACTGAGTAAGACAAAGCTACTGCTCCCCAACTGTCACTAGCGGTTAAGATGTACCATCTTACATCGCACAGTAGGGACGCACAACAAGCACCACTACGTACGAGCTAAAGGAGGTGTGATATTTGTCCTCCTTGTCTGCTCCCGGATGATCAACACCTGGCTCTCTTGCAGCCGTTGATCATCCCCAAAGGGTTTATCTCTAAACCCTGCAAGCCTCTCTATAAAGGAGAGCAACACACACAATCATATAATTTTTCACACACTTGGCCAAATACTGCCTCACAGCAGTGCAACATAGTTCTTGTTTAAGTGTTACCCCGAGCTTCTTGATCTATATCAATCTCATCGGGTCCTTACCGTTCTACACAGGAAACCAAAACAAAATTATTATCATCCCATCTTTAAACCGATTTACATAACATACGTAAACAATTAACATATTTAAAGATGTAGATATTAAATAATAATCTCCTTATTCAAAATAATTATATATTAGGAGGTATTATAGGTTATACGTGGGTATATATACACACTTCGGAATTAAACATTTTACAAATGATATAAATAGTAAATCAATAGTTTTTCTATATAACATATTTTAATTTGATTAAAGAGACAGAGGCATGATGTTTTTATTTTATGAGATATTACATGTTATTTACGACGCTAATTTGGATCTTCCAAATTCTTTCTAAACGATGAAGTGTTATTCTGTTGTTTTATTCAAGATAGATTTTAAAACTCATTAGACATGATGGTGTTATTAAGGTGTGAGGTAAGGATATTTGCGCTTCAAGTTTAATTAAATACGGAATTTAGTCACTTATTGTCATTACTAATTCTAGTTTATAATGTATTTTTGCATCATCTATTAATATTGTTTAAGATAGCCTTTAAAAATAAATAAATAAATAAATAAATAAATAAATAAAAAAGCGTCACGATGCACGTATAAAAAAAAAAAAAAAAAAAAAAAAAAGCACACAACATTTACAAGAAAACTATTCATACTGCAAGTAGCCTTATTTTAATACTATGAATCACGAGTTAGGAATATCACTTACCTTCACAAGTTCTCGAGAAATTTCCGCTAGCACAATAGCAAACAAACAACTCAGGCGACGTCGAGTTAGACCCACATCGACCATTAGACCTAATACAGTCATCACACTCGTTTGTAAACACCATCCACTGTAAATTAAAACCAGATATCAAAGCTGATCTCAAATCATCGCGCGTAGCATTAGTTGACCCTAATATATTAGCCGAAGTTTGGTTCACAGGCACATCAATATGATTCTCACATTGCACCAAGAAATCAGACACAGCAGGAACAACCGAATTTGCAGTGAGGAAATAACTAGCACTTGGAGTATCATTCACATTACAACCAAATTTGTAACTATTGCCCAAAGGTTGTGCCGTAACAAGTACACTAGTGTTGCATCCATAGTACAAAGATACATTCTCTTGGTTAAAATCGTCACCATTAAAAAGTGTGGAGTTGTATGTGGTGTTATAGAGATATCGAGGACAAAAGGCGGTGGTCCATAGATCGTTTCTAGCAACTTTGATCATCTGTGCACTAGTATCGGTATCCAGAACTCGATAGTTTACTGATTCGTAAAGGAGTTCGGGGAGATTAGATTGGCAAGTTAGTTGAAAACCGGGGTGGCCACAATAAGAAGGGCGGCCTGCACCCCAAAATGGATACTCGAGGTCGATGTCTCCACACTCGACCTTTTGGCCACAAACATCATATGGTCGAGTATTTTGGCACAAGATGCCTGGAAAACGGATGACAGAGGCTAGAATCACCGTGAAGGGAAAAAGGATGGGGCTTGGGTGGAGTCCAGGCTTCATGATGGCTGGATTGTTAGATCAAGGAATTGATGAATAATCAATCATGTGAATAAAAGGTCGACTATATTATACAAGTAGAAACACGTATTCTATACAAATTAAATGATGTATGTTATTCCTCCGTCTCAAAATTATTCTTCACTTTCTTTCTTTTTTGTTGTCCTAAAATAATTGTTCACTTTCAGTTTCAACCAATCAAAATATTTAGTTTAATGAGCGGATGATATTCAATTGATTGAGGAATGCAGTGATCCAACTTCTTTTAAATCGAATGTTTTTTGTTTGTTGACAATAATTTTGAGACAAATAAAGTATAAAAGTGTTAGAATATCAGTAGTCTACGTTGAATAGTTTGTATGTAAAAGGTCAACAGAACTGGTCTATGTACTAACGACTTCGTCTTGTTGCTTTTATATGGATTTCCATTTTTTTAAATGCGAAATAATATATTATTGCTAGTAAACTAATTATTTCGAAACTCTCTTACGATTTCTAGAAACACGTTGGGGAAGTCGTATATGTGTTTTGCATAACTAAGAGAACCATTGTTGACAATATATAATGTTAGTGACAATAGATTAAAAGTCATTTACCTCATTATGAATGTTTGCTTTACGCCTCTAATGGAACCGATTCCGATGTAACGATACTATGTATGGTTGATTACATTTAAAATAATTCGTTACCATTGATTATTGTTATGCATGACTTTGGACTGGGATCATATTTGAAAAGTAGTATAGATTGGAAAGTATAATCTTATTAATTCAAAGTCAAGAATGTAAACGAAATGTGTGATTCATTCATTTTTGGTATTGATTAGGAAATTTCCCATCTCTCTAAATACAAGCCACAAATCATGAAACTGTGACTCGGTCCTCCACTGGATTACTTATTCAATAGGTTAATCCTTAAGGTCTGATAAATACAAACATTCATCCATGATACAAGAAATAGAAATGTGAAAGATGAAACACCTGTTTTGCCATATTAGAAATCAAATTTAAGGGCCACAATTATCGGCCAAGATAACACAAAATAAAGTGAAATCAATACCCTTCAGTTCATTGATGCCTTAATGAAAAGTCTGAACAAATTCTTCAACTGGGAATGGAAGACGGAAAATGTGGCGCCATTAGAGTTTTGGAGTAGCTAGGGGTTTAAGGGTCTTGAAATTGAGTGTTGGGGTAGGTTTTTTGTATGGAGCAGACTCAGAGTTGGTTGATGAATTCATGTCTTTAAATGGGCCAATGTAAGCGAAGACCACCAAAATTTTATTAGTCATAGATCTTGATCCGTTTAGAGTTATGGGCATGTTATATATGCTCAGAAAGCTCGGGCCAAGATGTACATAGTGACAAACGGGGTTTAGCCGCCTGATCCAACACAGTATATAAGCTCGTTGTTTTAGTTAAATTTTTAATACTTTTATTCCGTTTTGAATATAGATCACCTCAAGATTTCCCTTATTCATGTGATCTCTTAGCTGCGAATTTCAATAGTTTCAATTCGTTTCAGTTTTGAGATCCGAGATCTGGCAGTACCTGTCACTGGATTCCTCGGTGATTTTTGTCCATTGTGCAGATCGAGATACTTAGCTTGTGTCTTCTTTGCCCTGAGACGAAGCAGTGTACCTTTATATGTGGAATGGACTTTTGATTTCAAGAAACACCATCGTGAATATAGAACGTACCCGGGCAAACCGCTGGAACTGCACTAGTTTCATATGGGTACTAATTAACATACAAACAACAACGGCGTTGTGAAATGCATAAGTTTATCATTCACGGAAAATGTAGCTGTATATATACTATGTACGTACCGTTACTTGAGTTTAATCAATTAGACGAAAACTGCTTTGGTACTTTTAGCCATCTTAAATTTTCACTCCAACTCAAGGTTGTTATATGTTTCTTTAGTGATTAACATAATAACATGACTAACTCATAAGCTTAATTTTATACTCCACTAACAACGTTAAACAGACACATGATAAAGTAAATGGTTAAGATGGGGAGAGAAAAAATGCATGAACCATGTGTCATAAATTGTAGTCATCCTACTCTTTTTACTTCTTTCATGGTCTACTTGTTGGGGATCTAAATGCATACTATGGTACGGAGTAATAATCAGCAATAACTACATATGTTGCTTACTCTTTTACGCTTTAAAGAAGGCCAGAGTATGTGAAAGTTTTTTAACATCTTATGAATTAACCACATATGAATCTTGTGCAATTAATCACTTTGCATAGGTCAAATCTGGCCTTGCTAAAAAGTTCAACCATAATTTTGCTTACAATTTATCTCTTGGTTAACATTATAACCATAATAATCTTTAAACCTAATATCCAAAAAATAAAAAAGGATATATGCTCTTCTACACTGAAAGGAGATCATTTCATTTCAGTGTAAATGAACACATAAACATTTGTTCTTTTCATGTTTTTACTTATAAATTGCTTTAATGTTTATTGGGAAAATGACAAAAAAATGCATTGAACTTGACACTTTTTCTCATTGTATGTTGCCAACTATTTTTTTTTCATTGTAACACAAAACTTTACATTTTTTGTTATTGTATGTACTAAACGTCGCATCGTTAGTCCTTTACACTAACGGTCATTAGTAAATAACTTAAAATTTTGTTTTCTTACGTTTTTGTCCGATTTTACACATTTTCGTCCGTTTTCGTCTTGTTTTTTACGTTTTCATATGTTTTTACACGTTTTCATCCGTTTTCTTACGTTTTCATTCGTTTTATACGTTTTCGTCCTTTTTTACACGTTTTCGTCTGTTTTCTTACATTCCCATCCGTTTTTATACGTTTTCGTCTGCTTTTACACGTTTTCGTCCGTTTTTATATGTTTTCGTCTGTTTTTACATGCTTTCAATCGTTTTCATAATAATAATAAAATAATAATAATAATAATAATAATAATAATAATAATAATAATAATAATAATAATAATAATAATAATAATAATAATAATAATAATAATTTCATACTTTTTTATCCGTGTTCATACGTTTTTATCCGTATAATAATAGACGAAAACGAATAAAAGTGTATGAACACGGATGAAAACGTATGAACACGGATAAAAACGTATGAAATTATTATTATTATTATTATTATTATTATTATTATTATTATTATTATTATTATTATTATTATTATTATTATTATTATTATTATTATTATTTATTTTATTATTATTATTATTATTATTATTATTATTATTATTATTATTATTATTATTATTATTATTATTATTATTATTATTATTATTATTATTATTATTATTATTATTATTTATTTCATACTTTTTTATCCGTGTTCATACGTTTTTATCCGTATAATAATAGACGAAAACGAATAAAAGTGTATGAACACGGATGAAAACGTATGAACACGAATAAAACGTATGAAATTATTATTATTATTATTATTATTACTCATAAGCTTAATTTTATACTCCACTAACAACGGTAAACAGACACATGAGAGCACTGGGTGCAGTGGCGAGGAGGCCCTCGCCGTTCCTACGTGGCGAGCTCGCCACCTTCGCCGGGCTTCGCCGCCACACCGCCCCCCCTCGCCACCCTTCGCCGTTTCCTTCCTCCTCGCTTCCCCGGCGAACTTGAAATCTGACAAAAAGGACGATTTGGCAGTTATTAGTGAAATGAATTTATTTTATTTAATGACATGAAAAAAATAAAAAATAAAGGTGTAAGTGGTGGGGCCCAAATGAAGAAGTTGAGTTTTATTGTTGGTGAGGAGGGGGTTAGTTGTGAAGAGGTGTTGGGGTGATGTGGCACGTGTGGGGCTCAAACGAAGAGCCTTGCCGCTTCACCACACCCAACTCTATGATAAAGTAAATGGTTGAGATGGGGAGAGAAAAAATGCATGAACCATGTGTCATAAATTGTAGTCATCCTACTCTTTTTACTTCTTTCATGGTCTACTTGTTGGGGATCTAAATGCATACTATGGTAATGTAATAATCAGCAATAACTACATATGTTGCTTACTCTTTTACGCTTTAAAGAAGGCCAGAGTATGTGAAAGTTTTTTAACATCTTATGAATTAACCACATATGAATCTTGTGCAATTAATCACTTTGCATAGGTCAAATCTGGCCTTGCTAAAAAGTTCAACCATAATTTTGCTTTTAGGAGCAAAACAATTTATCTCTTGGTTAACATTATAACCATAATAATCTTTAAACCTAATATCCAAAAAATAAAAAAGGATATATGCTCTTCTACACTGAAAGGAGATCATTTCATTTCAGTGTAAATGAACACATAAACATTTGTTCTTTTCATGATTTTACTTATAAATTGCTTTAATGTTTATTGGGAAAATGACAAAAAAATGCATTGAACTTGACACTTTTTCCCATTGTATGTTGCCAACTATTTTTTTTTTCATTGTAACACAAAACTTTACATTTTTTGTTATTGTATGTACTAAACGTCGCATCGTTAGTCCTTTACACTAACGGTCGTTAGTAAATAACTTAAAATTCTGTTTTCTTACGTTTTTGTCCGATTTTACACATTTTCGTCTGTTTTCGTCTTGTTTTTTACGTTTTCATCTGTTTTTACACGTTTTTGTCCGTTTTCTTACGTTTTCATTCGTTTTATACGTTTTCATCATTTTTTACACGTTTTCGTCTGTTTTCTTACATTCCCATCCGTTTTTATACGTTTTCGTCTGCTTTTACACGTTTTCGTCCGTTTTTATATGTTTTCGTCTGTTTTTACATGCTTTCAATCGTTTTCATAATAATAATAATAATAATAATAATAATAATAATAATAATAATAATAATAATAATAATAATAATGATAATAATAAAATAATAATAATAATAATAATAATAATAATAATAATAATAATAATTATTATTATTATTATTATTATTATTATTTCATACTTTTTTATCCGTGTTCATACGTTTTTATCCGTATAATAATAGACGAAAACGAATAAAAGTGTATGAACACGGATGAAAACGTATGAACACGGATAAAAACGCATGAAATTATTATTATTATTATTATTATTATTATTATTATTATTATTATTATTATTATTATTTATTTCATACTTTTTTATCCGTGTTCATACGTTTTTATCCGTATAATAATAGACGAAAACGAATCAAAGTGTATGAACACGGATGAAAACGTATGAAATTATTATTATTATTATTATCATTATTATTATTATTATTACTTTTATTATTATTATTATTATTATTATTATTATTATTATTATTTTTATTATTATTATTATTATTATTATTATTATTTATTTTATTATTGTTATTGTTTGTTTGTTACATGTAAAAGCAGACGAAAACGTGTAAAAACGGATGAAAACGTATGAAAACGGATTAACACGTAAGAAAACGTGTAAAAACAGAAGAAAACGTTCAGAAACAGACGAAAACGTAAAAGAAAAAAGACGAAAATGGACGAAAATATGTAAAAACAGACGAAAATGTGTAAAATCGGACAAAAACGTAAAAAAACGGATGAAAATATATAAAAACGTAAGAAAACGGAATTTTAAGTTATTTACTAACGACCGTTAGTGTAAAGGACTAACGATGCAAGTTTAGTATACAATAACAAAAAATGTCAAGTTTTGTGTTACAATGAAAAAAAATAGTTGGCAACATACAATGGAAAAAAGTGTCATGTTTAATGCATTTTTTTTGTCATTTTTCCAATGTTTATTCATCAACAATGTGGGTCAAAACCAAAACTCATTTGTATCTTCACGCTTTTTGTATCAAATGTAAAATGCCTCATTTCTAATTTTCATTAGCTTCAACTTCGACACATATTAGCTTCCTTATATGTTTTGCTTGGTTTACAATTTAAGAACCCATGTACGGGAATGGTACCACTGTACCATGTATAGTGACTACTGCCACTGAGATATACCCTTTGCGTTTGCGTTACCGAGGCTTCGGTGGTGAGACCGCATCTGTTGCAAATTGGACTTCAAATCTAATAGTGAGCCAATTTTTATTTTTGTTATTTTATTTTATTTTTAACGGCGAGTTAGTAGTTAGTGATTCGAGCCCACAATAACATCCAATTGGGCAGTATGCAAGCATCGAACCTTTCTCCTTAGTGGATAAACCCCACTCCTGCTCTTTTTCAGGCCCATGAAGGTCCATGGTAAAGACTCGAACCTGAGACCTCTCCAAAAATACCTTTCCAAGATTACCCTTGGTGGCCAACTAGCCAAATTCTCTTAACACTTACACATACATCGGGGGACTGCCAAGACATATCCTTTCAAAAAAAAACTGCATGCGGGAATACGGTGGTCCGCAGGGACTTTATGCGAGCATAACTGTCCAAGTTGCGCAACAATTTGTTGGAATCATACCTTATTGAGTCCATTTTGCGGCCAACTCTACTTGTATGGATTTAAGTAGGACTCCTAATCCGACATCACGGAACTGCATGCGTGACTTGCTTGAAAGCCTCGTCTAGTTGTGCTTTTTACTCCAACAGAGCTAACAAAGTACATTAACATCCAACAATTATTACTTGATTCTAAGGGTAAATTTCATAAAATAACATACTTTCTGCGACATATAGCTAAACTATAACTACTAAACTCTACCCAGCCCAACCTAAACCATTTGTGAATGCTAGGATCGGCCCATTTTGTAACTCATACTATGCTAACCATTATCGAAAATGATAAAATAGTTTAATCCTGGTGCTTTTTTGGATATGGACGACGTTACACGAGGTACTTGTCAAGCAGAACATCTAAGTTATTACTAGCAATGGCATCTAAGTTATTATCGAAAATGATAAAATAGCACAAAATTTATTTACCAAATATTTAACAAACTAGCTCCAGGCCCGCCCGCTGGGCGGCTACCTTTTATATATCTTCAAGGAAAATATTAGTAGTAGGTTTTTTAGGATATCGATACAAATAATATAAATAATTGTAACATCAAGTCTTGCAATAAAATAAATTATTGAAAAAATTGAAACCATACATGTAAACAAAATTCATAATCTATGAAGAGCCTCTTGATACACAACGGTTTTTAATTATTATTATTATTATTTATTTTATTATTATTTATTTTATTATTATTATTATTATTATTATTATTATTATTATTATTATTATTATTATTATTATTATTATTATTATTATTATTATTACTTTTATTATTATTATTATTATTATTATTATTATTATTATTATTATTATTATTATTATTATTATTATTACTTTTATTATTATTATTATTATTATTATTATTATTATTATTATTATTATTATTATTATTATTATTATTATTATTTATTTTATTATTGTTATTGTTTGTTTGTTACATGTAAAAGCAGACGAAAACGTGTAAAAACGGATGAAAACGTAAGAAAACGTGTAAAAACAGAAGAAAACGTGAAGAAACAGATGAAAACGTAAAAGAAAAAAGACGAAAATGGACGAAAAAATGTAAAAACAGACGAAAATGTGTAAAATCGGACAAAAACGTAAAAAAACGGATGAAAACGTATAAAAACGTAAGAAAACGGAATTTTAAGTTATTTATTAACGACCGTTAGTGTAAAGGACTAACGATGCAAGTTGAGTATACAATAACAAAAAATGTCAAGTTTTGTGTTACAATGAAAAAAAAATAGTTGGCAACATACAATGAAAAAAAGTGTCAAGTTTAATGTATTTTTTTGTCATTTTTCCAATGTTTATTCATCAACAATGTGGGTCAAAACCAAAACTCATTTGTATCTTCACTCTTTTCGTATCAAATGTAAAATGCCTCATTTCTAATTTTAATTAGCTTCAACTTCGACACATATTAGCTTCCTTATATGTTTTGCTTTGGTTTACAATTTAAGAACCCATGTACGGGAATGGTACCACTGTACCATGTACAGTGACTACTGTCACTGAGATATACCCTTTGCGTTTGCGTTACCGAGGCTTCGGTGGTGAGAACGCATCTGTTGCAAATTGGACTTCAAATCTAATAGTGAGCCAATATTTATTTTTGTTATTTTATTTTATTTTTAAGGGCGAGTTAGTAGTTAGTGATTCGAGCCCATAATAATATCCAATTGGGCAGTATGCAAGCATCGAACCTTTCTCTTTAGTGGATAAACCCCACTTCTGCTTCTTTTTTTCAGGCCCATGAAGGTCCATGGTAAAGACTCGAACCTGAGACCTCTCCAAAAATACCTTCTCAAGGTTACCCTTGGTGGCCAACTAGCCAAATTCTCTTAACACTTACACATACATCAGGGGACTGCCAAGACATATGACAACCTTTCAAAAAAAAAACTGCATGCGGGAATACGGTGGTCCGCAGGGGACTTTATGCGAGCATAACTGTCCAAGTTGCGCAACAATTTGTTGGAATCATACCTTATTGAGTCCATTTTGCGGCCAACTCTACTTGTATGGATTTAAGTAGGACTCCTAATCCGACATCACGAAACTGCATGCGTGACTTGCTTGAAAGCCTCGTCTAGTTGTGCTTTTTACTCCAACGGAGCTAACAAAGTACATTAACATCCAACAATTATTACTTGATTCTAAGGGTAAATTTCATAAAATAACATACTTTCTGCGACATATAGCTAAACTATAACTACTAAACTCTACCCAGCCCAACCTAAACCATTTGTGAATGCTGAGATCGGCCCATTTTGTAGCTCATACTATGCTAACCATTATCGAAAATGATAAAATAGTATAATCCTGGTGCTTTTTTGGATATGGACGACGTTACACGGGGTACTTGTCAAGCAGAACATCTAAGTTATTACTAGCAATGGCATCTAAGTTATTATCGAAAATGATAAAATAGCACAAAATTTATTTACCAAATATTTAACAAATATTTAGTGAATTCCGAATAAAAATATATCGTTGCATTACATTTATATATTATATACATTTTTACCTTAAACTGTTACTTTTTATATAACAAACTATGTTTATCAAATATTCAATAAATGTTTAACAGTTTAACGTCTTTAAATAGTGATTAAAACTTAAAAGCAGCTTCTTATTTTATTGATAATAATTTTTCAAATGAAATGAGCCCAATATTAGAATGTTTTTGACTTACTTATTCATTTATAAAAAACTTGCTTATTTTTTTTGAAGTGGGTCAAAATGATTACAATGTTTGAATAATATAGACAGTAATAGATAAATGATATGAATTGCATTATACAATTTAGTTATATGAAAACGCATGAAATTAAATTATATAGACATATGCAATATTTTTCATACAAAGTAATTAAACGACTTAACTGGTCAACAATAATACACCGCTGCAAAGCACAAGCATTTAATATTCTTTATAAATACATAACAAATAATAAACGGGCCGAACCCAATATAAACTAAGCCTACTACGATAATAAGCCGTTAACAATAACAAACAAAACAACTAACAACATTACGTAAACTAATCATCCTTGCAAGCATAAACAACATAAACCCATAAACACGATTATCCATACAATGAGACGAACTGAGACGATTTGCAATGTGTGTCGTGTATTACCAACAGCACCTCCATTGTCGATTGTGCGTCGTGTATTACCAGCAACAACTCCATTGTCGACCGTGGATGCCACTGCACGTTTTTGACAATCAAACAAGTCAAATTTGTAACCCATGCATAATATATCACACACAAAAATTATACATACTTTATATATATAATGATTTAGTTTTTGAAGACCTACCCGGCCCAACTTCTTCGTATAACAGCTTCCGTGGAACAGGAACCCCGACAACAGTCTGGTTTGAGATGTTTTTGTGACCTAAAGATGTGACTTTCGTGGTGTTAGCGGTGAAGGTAAGAAGAAGGAGGACGAGAACGACAAGAAGGTGGCGGGTTGCAGCCATTGGATGTGGTCGGTGTACGTTGAAAGTTAAAACCAAAAGAAAGCTAAGAAGATGTAATAAAATGATAACTTGATTCGAACAAGATGGTAGGTAGTAAGGTTTATATAGAAACACCAAAACCTTAACAAACCTATAGAATGTTGCATGGTATTACACCATGCATTATAATGATACCGTAAACAATACTCCGTGATACTATAGAAACATAGAATGTTACATTGTCTACGTTTTTGTAGATGGTTTTTGGAAGATTTCATGGAATCATGGGTTAATTTAACAAGAACACATGTCTTGCAAGGCCCATAAATCAATAAGCAGCAAAATAAGCCCAATAAATATTTGCATTGAAAAAAAATGATTCATGAGGGCACATTGTTGTATTATTTCTATGTAAGTCAGTAAGTGTACTAGTATTTCTTTTCTTTGTACTGTGATTGAAGGAGCTAGGCAGGACAGAATCACACAATCACAAAAATCAAAACTAGAACAAAAGTAAATTTAGTTGATGTTGAAGGTCGCTTAATATAAAGATCGAACGACATTTTTGTTTTTAAATGCTAGAAAAATTATTCGAGACATACATTAGGTTGTATACTTGTATGTAACTGTGGAAAATAACAGCTAGTTTAGGTTAATAAATTTCTTCACAAGAGGTCCCAAAGTGCTTGGAGTTTCTCATTTGCTTTTGAGAAAGTAACTCGAGCAACGATGACTTAAGTCATATATGCTCTCTGATTCGCTACGGTTTCAGTGTTATAAGTTAAAAAAGAATGTCAATTTGTATTTTGANATATATATATATATATATATATAGTTGAAATGATAAATATATATAATGTGATTGATGAAAATTTTAATAACAATTATAAAGCAACATATTTAGAAACAAGTCAAATTATTTTTTGTGAGAAAGTAATAATAAAATGGTATTTTATGTATAACACATTGTTCAATTTTAAGTTTTTTAAGTTTTAAGAAAAATTATTCACTTTTTATATGTAATATGGATAAAACAACTGTGCGTATGTTTTTTTTTTTTTTTTTTTTTTTTTTTTTATAATTTGATAAACACGTAGAGATTAACCAATATTAAAAATTTGTCATTTAAAAATTTAATATTTTAAAAGTAGTAGAGATTGATATTGATAGAGCAACCGTGTAATGTAAACTTGTTTTGAAATGGAAATTAAAATAGTAAAACTTGTTATTTAAGAATTTAAGTTTAAAATGTATTATAAACACTCAACATTACTTAAATTTTAGACATTTTAAGTTTATCTAATGCATATGTAATTATGTATGCATTATAAGTAGTAGAGATAAAGAATCAAACGTATATAGTTCTAAATAGCAATCACAGATCATCATAATATGCTCCATTATTAATCAAATCCACTTAGTGAGTTAGTTCCACCTTGCCATGAATCATTAACAACACACTTCTCCACTATACATGATAATGAGCTTCTCAACTTTTTGTTAAAAACCAACTTTTTGTCTAATTTATTTTATATTTAATCTACAAGAATCCAATTAAAAACATTTGTTATTACTTTTTTGGGTTGATATTCAATTTTTAAAACATATTTTGGCTATTAAAAAAACCCGGGAATACAAAGAGCGTTGTGTAGTGTCCCACCAAAAACCAGTTGATGCGAGTACTTATATTCTAACGGTGACAACAACCTTATAGCTTCAACTTTTACATATTGTTAGTTTTTCTCTCTAGCATATCTTTGTCTTCAACATTTTTGTCCAATGTTTTGATCAGTTGCAAGTGATCAAAAAATGTTGTGTAGAAGAAACTCGATTAAGTGTCATAAGGACGGCTCGGTTCCTGTATACATTAATGTTTATGATCTCACTTCTATGAATGGCTACGCTTATTGGCTCGGCCTTGGTGTCTATCATTCTGGCGTCCAAGGTTCTTTTTCCGCTTATTCAAAACAACTTATTTCACATATGGCTACGTACTTTTATTCTAATAGTTGAGCTATACCTAATGTTATTAATTGTTTTGTGGTATAGTTCATGGAGTTGAGTTTGCATTTGGATGTCATGAACAAGATTCGACAGGAATATTTGAGGGAGAACCGAAACAATGTGAAGGATTTACGTTCAGGAAGCAGATTTTGATTGGTTGGACAGAAATGAATATACGAGAAGTGAGAGCAATTATGGAAGAGCTTGCCGAAGATTACAAAGGAATTGCATATAATCTCATTACCAAAAATTGCAACCACTTTTGCAATGATGTTTGTGTTAGACTAACCGAAAATCCAATTCCTAGTTGGATTAATCGGCTTGCCAGAATCGGTAAGTAAACTATTTTAATCCAATAAGTATGTAAATAGATAGATAGATAATTATAATATTAGGTTAACATAAAATGTTGTTTTCTTGGTGGTTATGCAGGTTTCTTGTGCAATTGTATAATTCCCGCGAGTATAAGTTCAACTAAAGTTGGAATTGAAGATAACAAAGTGCATAATGAAGGGGAGATGAAAAGGCTGAGGAGTCGTTCGAGTGGATCTCCTTCATCTTCTAGTTGTTCGCCCACAACTGAGAAATCCTCGCTGCTGGCATCACCAACAGACGCTCGGAGTAGAAGTCATAGACTCACAGTTTCTCTCCCTCCACCTTCACCTTTGATTTTGGATTGTTCTCAATCTTAGCAGAGTTTTGATGCTATATTTGTGTAATCAAACTGCTTTTTTGTTTTGATTATTTTAATGTTCTTCAAGTTAATGATTGATTTATGGGTGATTACTCAAAGGTTAAGGCTTTTAAAATTGTGTGTAATTACCTTCCATTTTGACTTGGACAGCCAACAAGAGTTGAACCTTAAATATCACTCGATCTTCTCTTCATATTGTTTACACTTATATCAATATGAGTTAGGGTCAAATGAAAAGAAAAATTAAAATAAAAATGGTGAGAAGAAACAACAAACACACATTTCAGATACACCTACAAAAGTAGATATCTCACTTTAAAATTCTCTTTCTTATATTACAAACTTAATAATCCTCTTTCGTTTTCATTAGTGTCGATGATAAGTTGATAAGATTGACAAGCAAATCTAGAAGAACATACACTTCTTTTGGCGAAACATGTGGAGACTGTCGTTTCGAGTAAACATAATGAAATAATTGACGGGACAAGACTAATACGTGTGATACGGACTAGATTGTCCGTTACGTTAGCTTCATCGAGCTATTTATTTGATCATGGTGCATCATGAAGCATTATTATTGTGATGGAATACTTAGGTCCCGTTTGATGATGTGAAAAGAAATGTAGGTCCCAAGCATCAATTTAAAATCTTTCGTCACATATGTTTTGGCTTTTCTAGCTATAGTAAGTTCTAAGAAATTTTCAGAAGACAATACACCAGATGGTATAACATAAACCAACGAAAAGAAAAAGTCCTCGTTGAACGATTTGGGTCAATTTTTTATTATTATTTTTTGTAAATGTGAAAAATATAATAGTGCAAAACTTATAAATGTTTACAAATAGTCAAATATTTCTAAAAAAAGTCCTCGTTGAACGATTTGGGTCAATTTTTTATTATTTTTTATTTTTTTTTTTAATGTGAAAAATATATTAGTACAAAACTTATAAATGTTTACAAATATTTCTAAAAAAAGTATTCAGTGTAGAAGATCAATAAACATATCCACGATCCTCAAATCAACATGACCAAACACTTGATAAATCCTAACATCTAATTCTTTACATCATGTCACTCTAGCAGCAAATGCGTTTCCTATAACAATATAAGAAACTTGTGCCTTTCCAGTTAAGTATAATATACTCCCTCCTCTCAAAATAATAGTCCCTATTTTCTTTTCGGAATATTTCAAAATAATTGTCCACTTTTCTTATTGAGTAAAAACTAAAGAATTTAGTGAGGGAATATTCTATTTGAGTGGTTGAAAATTAAAATTGTCCTACTTTAAACTATGTGTTTTTTGTCTCCTGACAATCATTTTAAGACCAAGGGAGTAACATAAATATTAAAAAATCTCATTACAGCTAAAGCTCACATGCATAGACTACATTTCCTTCATGAAGGCAAAGCCTATAATCAAACTAAATGACCTCTCGAGCAACTAAATATTTTCATTGATACCGGTAATAATTTTGAGACGGAATATGAATACAAAATGCAGGTAGGATCTTAAATCCTCATAAAAAAGAGATCCACAAGAGCCTTGTGAATAGCTATTTCTAATTACCAACTGTAGCATTCAAAGTTTCACCTACTATTGGAAAAAAAAATAATTCCCTGAATGTGTTGCCCTTTCAGGCTGGACCAAGAACATAATAATAGCACAACAAAAGAGCATTTAAGATACAAAAGATCTAGCTTTTCTAGGTTACCCACCCTCTTGAATCATTTGTCTCCCTTTTTCTTCAGCAAATTCAAAGACTACCTGTAACTGGACCCAAAACAGGTCCCACCATTTAATCTACCCTCCACCATAGGATTCTTTTGGTACATATGCTCCATGATTATTGGCAAGTCAATTACTAAAACATTGACCTACATGTGGGGTCTTGCAAGATTTACATTCACAAACTAAATTTGGTTTTTGTATAGAAAAAAGCACTCTTGTTCCTCTATAATTTCAATATATAGATTGTTCATAAACAGAGGGGGAAATATATAATGCAACATATGTGTGTTTCAGCAGAATCTTGCACAATGATTGAGACGATAAAATGAACCAAGCCGTTGAAGAAGTGAGCTTTTTATGGAGTCAACACGAGTACCTGCTCAGGAATTTGAGATGAAACTTGTCTAGCTCTGTTTTGACTTCACCCACTCGACAAAGTTGTCTAGGATTAAAGGCCAAGCAAGTTCCTCGTCATAATTGTTGAAATCAGGAAAACTAATCTGTATAAACAAGAAACATTTAATACCAAGAGAATCGGAAGGAAATTTTCTTCTAGAGGTTGCAATCTTGACGCATTTATAAATGGGTTGATTCGGTCAAGTTGTATCTCTTACGGGTAAATCAAACTTAAAAGTAAAAAAAGTAACGTGTAATTTCTAGACAGAAAACCTCTTTTAACACATTTTATACAAAAGATTAGATTATTAATTTACATTATTGTAATCAAATTCGACACACTATTTGTTCATAAAGTTTCAATTCTTTAATAGAAAGTATTTTGGGTCAACCCAATTCTATTCAACTTGTACCAAAACTACCCATTTAAACCGATACCAAATACGCCAATTTTGCCACACATACTTGTTAACTCTTAAGTATACAAAAAGTGATCATGAGATGCAACTTAAGCCCAACATGAGTTTCAAAGAACATTACCAAGAAAAATCATTTTAAATCACCAGAGCCAACCGTAACCTAATGTTTGATTCATTACCTCATTGCAGAATCTATAGAACCCCATCCATTGATCCATGTTTATGACCTTGTAATCAATCTGTGTCTGCAAAAATAGTCCAAAAATACAATAGGTGTCATGTTCACAATTTCAATTTTCTATATCATTTCTCTAGTGCATTTAATCTGAGGAAAGAAAAACACATGTAGTTGCTTAAGATCCCGAGAAAAGCTTCAGGCTCACCTTTAAATACTGGATGAACATATCCACCTGCTGATGATACTGTGACCCCAAAACAAGCTCCAATAATTCACATATGCTTTCAATATCTATGCTCTTTTGTTTCTCCTCTATATAAGCATTTAAAAAATCGATAAGCAATTGACTATAGCAAGGCCTAGCAAAGTAGCAAGTTATAGGTTTAGTATACCTGTTAGGCAATATCGAAATGCATAAGAATAGAAGTCCACATAATTTGATGGCCTACGGACCTTTTAAAGAAAAACAACAAACAAATTAGCAACACAAACAATTTTCTCATTATACATAAAAGGACTTCTAGAAAATGAACTAGTATATGCCAAAATACCTCGTTCTCCAGCTCAGGAAGCGCCTTCTTTAATTTAACTATAGTATCTGCCCGTAAGGCTTTAAGACCTTTCCGCCACTCCTCCTGTAAATCAGAACACATTTGCACATTTTAGCCATAGTCCATTTTTCAATAAAATGTAGTGTAAAAGAACACATAGATAAAGCTTAAATAAGACCATACATATTATGCATACAAGAATAACATTAGAAAAGCGGAACACTGACATCATGATATTTTTAGCAGCATGGACCTAGGTCGTAATACGTTCATAACAATCATCAAAGGTTACATGCATATGTTACCATAATACCTAAGGTAAAACATACAACTGTAATCGCAGTGAGCTAAAGCTATGCCATGTAACAAGATTTATGCTACTAAGATCAAAAATGCTATTCTTTACCAGCGTGAAGTATCCCTGCTTTTCAGCCTGCATTTTCCTGGAAGTTATAGACCAGTTAGTAATGGAAGTGACACAGGACATTATAAAAAAGGTGTTTTTGTCGAACGAAAATGGCTGCAATGCAACATACCAAGCAAGCATCAATATACGGACATCCGTATGTTCGACTTCTAGGTCAGAACAGAGATACTCTATTCCTTCTGGGCTGTTTACAGAAACATGAATGTGTCAGAGATGAAGAACCAAATTGACAACTAGAAAAAGAACTTGCCAGCTTAAATAAAGAAACTAAACATAAGGCAGAAGCTATTGCCAAGAATTCAATCACCAAAATTAATGATTGCACTTCTATTGCCAAGAATTCAATCACCAAAATTAATGATTGCACTTACTCAATCATACCAGAAGACTCATTCGCATATGTATAGTATAGCTGATCAATACGCTCCAACTCCTTGGTTGCAGCTTTACCTGTAGCTGAAGAAAAAGTTTTTAACTTTAAACAGCTGAACTCAACAGGAGCGGGATATCACTTTAAGAATGGCAGTTTTGAAAGAAGATTAACTATAATGGCTAGCTTTAAGTCTTTAACACCATATAGCTAGCTTATCTTCATAAAGATCATAAATTGTGTTGCTTCTAATAACAGTTATGCTTGGCTTGTATTAGGCTTTCATAAGTGTTTTGATTATCTTAAGCCACATATGAAGGCACAATTTATCAACAAGCAATAACTAAGGCACCTAGGGACTACTTCATCGCATCTTTTGCTCTGTTTCTTCTAGAATCTTCTTGCAGGTTACAAGAAGACTGACAGAGGAGAAGAACTAATTCACACCATTTTAAGGCAGCCAAATTGTACTTGTAGATGTTTACAAGGGTGATACCATTTATCAAAAGGCCTTGATTTTTTAGGACTGGGTATAGAAGTCCATGTAAACAGTGTCAATGACTCGAGTATGTGGCATACCGAGTAGAGTTTACCGGTCAACAGTTTGCTTCATCCATCTAGTAACACGTGCACAAATCTATACCAAAAGACAGTAAAAAGTTCACTTGACCGCAGTTAGCGCCAACAGACTGCCAGACTACCTTCATACCAAAAAGTTAGAATCGATCTAAGTTATCGCCAGCCAGATTCTTTCGCCACTAAACAGGGCACGTAACTAATACGTAGTATTATTTTTCCATGTATACGCCAAGAGGAAGAACCAGCATCATGACCTATGAAGTGAACTTCGATATGTTCTGTTCCTGTCTGATGCTAGTTTAAGTTCATATACATTGTTGCCCTTGGATATCTCTTCTCACAGATAATTTACATAAATGAGGCCAAGTTTTTTTTACCATAGAAGCTCACTGAAACATTAAACTGTCAACAAAAGGCCATTTGATACCATCCCCCACCGCAAATGCTCAGATTGACTGGTCAGCGAGGGGCCTCTTGTAGAAAATGGCCAGGGTTCATAGCCCACCTCCTGATAAGTACAGTCACTGGGACAGGTGCTCATTGCCTGGGGCCGGGTCCTTGGGGGAGGGTCCGGTTGGCATTCTTAGGATGCATGGGACCAGGGTGATCCCACCGATCTTCACCTTTTTGTAGAACATTAAACTGTCAACAAAGGGGGTGCTTGTTTAAGCTTATTTTTGGGCTTACGAGCTTATATGGTTTCAGCTTATTTTGAAACTTATGAGCTTGTGTAAACTCATTATGTCATAATAAGCTTATATAAGTCTATAAATTTCAAAAATAAGCCGGAAACAAGGGCTGGTAAAACCTAATCCGAAACCACATAAGCTTATAAACCCAAAAATAAGCTTAAACAAACACCCCGAAAGTAAGATGCTGTTTCAAGTTTGTCCTGCTTAAAGTATCTATAAGTTCCGAAACTCTTCATTTTGATCCAGTTATCTCAATCTCCCTCAATCTCTTCAAACTACGTAACAAGTCTCATAAACTAACTAGACAAGACACCGTACATAAATAAAAACACCATGTCAAATGTAGATGCTCACTTCTAACTCTTTAAGAAAAAGCGAATACTTTTCAGATTGCGCAAACATGCATATATATATATATATATATATACATATATATATATATATATATATATATATATATATATATATATATATATATATATATATATTGAGAAGGTCAATTTTAACTATCTCTACACTAGAAATCTATCTCACATGTCCTAAGCGGGGCTCGAACACGCAACCATTTGGTTGGGGGAGCTTCTCACACAACATGGGTACCATCAGGACACAAGCCCTCTTTGGGTTATTATTAATTTACATAGACATGATAAAGTGAGAATCATCAAGAAAAGAGCAAGTCAAATGAATTGAAAAAAAGAAAGATAAATTACCAGAGCGAAATAGATCCATAGGAGAAGAATTAGAGGACGATGAACTTGATGGGGCTTTCTTCGATGAACCCCGTCGCATCCTCAACTTATTCTATCTTTTTTATTTATTACAAGAAGAACATATGACGTCGATGTCCGACAGCGATGGGAGATGACCGGAAGTGATTTTGTTGGATACGATACGATGGTCGGTCTGTTTGTTGGTAGAGTACAGACTATCCAACCCTCAAACTCTCTCTGATGAATTTGATGATGATGATGGTGAGATAGTTTGGAGGACTTTAGATAGATGGATCTCCTTGTTACTACAACCCACTTGGAATGTTGAAATGCATTATTTTCTTTTTCTAAATTTCTTAAAACAAGACTATATTGTTTTACTCAAAATGTTTTAATTTTTTGATGTTAACGAGCGGGGTAACCCGCGCGTTGCTGCGGGAGTTTTTTACGGCATGTTAGTTATATTTTTATTTTTTTTCGTTTTTATGTGTTTTCACACAAAATATCAACACATATTCAAAACTTGTTTGATTCGTTATGCGTGAGTTGGTTTAATATATATAGTTGAAATGATAAATATATATAATGTGATTGATGAAAATTTTAATAATAATTATAAAGCAACATATTTAGAAACAAGTCAAATTATTTTTTGTGAGAAAGTAATAATAAAATGGTATTTTATGTATAACACATTGTTCAATTTTAAGTTTTTTAAGTTTTAAGAAAAATTATTCACTTTTTATATGTAGTATGGATAAAACAACTGTGCGTATGTTTTTTTTTTCTTTATAAATTGATAAACACGTAGAGATTTTTTTTTTGAACATAGAGATTAACCAATATTAAAAATTTGTCATTTAAAAATTTAATATTTTAAAAGTAGTAGAGATTGATATTGATAGAGCAATCGTGTAATGTAAACTTGTTTTGAAATGGAAATTAAAATAGTAAAACTTGTTATTTAAGAATTTAAGTTTAAAATGTATTATAAGCACTCATCGTTACTTAAATTTTAAACATTTTAAGTTTATCTAATGCATATATAATTATGTATGCATTATAAGTAGTAGAGATAAAGAATCAAATGTATATAGTTCTAAATAGCAATCACAGATCATCATAACATGCTCCATTATTAATCAAATCCACTTAGTGAGTTAGTTCCACCTTGCCATGAATCATTAACAACACACTTCTCCACTATACATGATAATGAGCTTCTCAACTTTTTGTTAAAAACCAACTTTTTGTCTAATTTATTTTATATTTAATCTACAAGAATCCAATTAAAAACATTTGTTATTACTTTTTTGGGTTGATATTCAATTTTTAAAACATATTTTGGCTATTAAAAAAACCCGGGAATACAAAGAGCGTTGTGTAGTGTCCCACCAAAAACCAGTTGATGCGAGTACTTATATTCTAACGGTGACAACAACCTTATAGCTTCAACTTTTACATATTGTTAGTTTTTCTCTCTAGCATATCTTTGTCTTCAACATTTTTGTCCAATGTTTTGATCAGTTGCAAGTGATCAAAAAATGTTGTGTAGAAGAAACTCGATTAAGTGTCATAAGGACGGCTCGGTNAAGGAGGAAATTAGGTATGACAATTGAAGGGGAAGATCCGGTTTTGAGAATGTTTGACCGGTATAATAAAAGTGAAGGGGGTAAAAAGTGATCCAACGGTGGAGGGAATTTTGGGAAAATAAGGGGACACGTGTTTTATTTTAATTAAAAGTTGGAAGATGTGATTTGAAAAAACCCTCCTTTATATGGAGTGGTGATAGTTAGTGAATTCCTAATAAAAATATATCGATGCATTACATTTATATATTATATACATTTTTACCTTAAATTGTTACTTTTTATATAACAAACTATATTTATCAAATATTCAATAAATGTTTAACAGTTTAACGTCTTTAAATAGTGATTAAAACTTAAATTCAGCTTTTTATTTTATTGATAATAATTTTTTGAATGAAATGAGCCCAATATTAGAATGTTTTTGACTTACTTATTCATTTATAAAAAACTTGCTTATTTTTTGAAGTGGGTCAAAATGATTACAATGTTTGAATAATATAGACGGTAATAGATAAATGATATGAATTGCATTATACAATTTAGTTATATGAAAACGCATGAAATTAAATTATATAGACATATGCAATATTTTTCATACAAAGTAATTAAACGACTTAACTGGTCAACAATAATATACCGCTGCAAAAAGCGCAAGCATTTAATATTCTTTATAAATATATAACAAATAATAAACGGGCCGAACCCAATATAAACTAAGCCTACTACGATAATAAGCCGTTAACAATAACAAACAAAACAACTAACAACATTACGTAAACTAATCATCCTTGCAAGCATAAACAACATAAACCCATAAACACAATTATCCATACAATGAGACGAACTGAGACGATTCGCAATGTGTGTCGTGTATTACCAACAGCAGCTCCATTGTCGATTGTGCGTCGTGTATTACCAGCAACAACTCCATTGTCGACCGTGGATGCCACTGCACGTTTTTGACAATCAAACAAGTCAAATTTGTAACCCATGCATAATATATCACACACAAAAATTATACATACTTTATATATATAATGATTTAGTTTTTGAAGACCTACCCGGCCCAACTTCTTCGTATAACAGCTTCCGTGGAACAGGAACCCCGACAACAGTCTGGTTTGAGATGTTTTTGTGACCTAAAGATGTGACTTTCGTGGTGTTAGCGGTGAAGGTAAGAAGAAGGAGGACGAGAACGACAAGAAGGTGGCGGGTTGCAGCCATTGGATGTGGTCGGTGTACGTTGAAAGTTAAAACCAAAAGAAAGCTAAGAAGATGTAATAAAATGATAACTTGATTCGAACAAGATGGTAGGTAGTAAGGTTTATATAGAAACACCAAAACCTTAACAAACCTATAGAATGTTGCATGGTATTACACCATGCATTATAATGATACCGTAAACAATACTCCGTGATACTATAGAAATATAGAATGTTACGTTGTCTACGTTTTTGTAGATGGTTTTTGGAAGATTTCATGGAATCATGGGTTAATTTAACAAGAACACATGTCTTGCAAGGCCCATAAATCAATAAGCAGCAAAATAAGCCCAATAAATATTTGCATTGAAAAAAAATGATTCATGAGGGCACATTGTTGTATTATTTCTATGTAAGTCAGTAAGTGTACTAGTATTTCTTTTCTTTGTACTGTGATTGAAGGAGCTAGGCAGGACAGAATCACACAATCACAAAAATCAAAACTAGAACAAAAGTAAATTTAGTTGATGTTGAAGGTCGCTTAATATAAAGATCGAACGACATTTTTGTTTTTAAATGCTAGAAAAATTATTCGAGACATACATTAGGTTGTATACTTGTATGTAACTGTGGAAAATAACAGCTAGTTTAGGTTAATAAATTTCTTCACAAGAGGTCCCAAAGTGCTTGGAGTTTCTCATTTGCTTTTGAGAAAGTAACTCGAGCAACGATGACTTAAGTCATATATGCTCTCTGATTCGCTACGGTTTCAGTGTTATAAGTTAAAAAAGAATGTCAATTTGTATTTTGATTAGGAACATGGCTAGAGTGTAAGTAATGTTCGATTGTAGATTATTTGAAAGCTTTTACCATCCAAAATTAATATACCCTGATCAGCCGATTCAAACAATTAAGATTATTACATAAAAGAATATGTTGTCGAGCCAAAAGAAATTAATACTTCACCTATGCGCGGTTATCATATTAGTTAAGATGGTTGGTGTATGTAAAGTTTATGGCTGACCGATATTTCATAAATAAAGAGTGATATAGAAAGGCATTTAATAATTTTCACTTCGGTTGTTTAAAATATTTAAAATACATACATTACGAGTAACTATATGAGAATCCGTGCATAGTGACAAAACTTTTTATAGCGACAAATAATTATAGTTTGATATTTTGTTAAGTATTTCAGATAACGTTTATGCATACAACATAACATAATCAAAATGTAATTGAAAACTTTTTAACATACGATAATTCAACTAAAAAGAAAACATGACAACAATTAGTTAAAACATTTATTATTTTCTAAAAATACAATTTTTAACTTTTTTTTTACAAATAATATGTTTTATATATATATATATATATATATATATATATATATATATATATATATATATATATATATATATATATATATATATATATATATATAAGTTGAAATGATAAATATATATAATGTGATTGATGAAAATTTTAATAATAATTATAAAGCAACATATTTAGAAACAAGTCAAATTATTTTTTGTGAGAAAGTAATAATAAAATGGTATTTTATGTATAACACATTGTTCAATTTTAAGTTTTTTAAGTTTTAAGAAAAATTATTCACTTTTTATATGTAGTATGGATAAAACAACTGTGCGTATGTTTTTTTTTTCTTTATAAATTGATAAACACGTAGAGATTTTTTTTTTGAACATAGAGATTAACCAATATTAAAAATTTGTCATTTAAAAATTTAATATTTTAAAAGTAGTAGAGATTGATATTGATAGAGCAATCGTGTAATGTAAACTTGTTTTGAAATGGAAATTAAAATAGTAAAACTTGTTATTTAAGAATTTAAGTTTAAAATGTATTATAAGCACTCATCGTTACTTAAATTTTAAACATTTTAAGTTTATCTAATGCATATATAATTATGTATGCATTATAAGTAGTAGAGATAAAGAATCAAATGTATATAGTTCTAAATAGCAATCACAGATCATCATAACATGCTCCATTATTAATCAAATCCACTTAGTGAGTTAGTTCCACCTTGCCATGAATCATTAACAACACACTTCTCCACTATACATGATAATGAGCTTCTCAACTTTTTGTTAAAAACCAACTTTTTGTCTAATTTATTTTATATTTAATCTACAAGAATCCAATTAAAAACATTTGTTATTACTTTTTTGGGTTGATATTCAATTTTTAAAACATATTTTGGCTATTAAAAAAACCCGGGAATACAAAGAGCGTTGTGTAGTGTCCCACCAAAAACCAGTTGATGCGAGTACTTATATTCTAACGGTGACAACAACCTTATAGCTTCAACTTTTACATATTGTTAGTTTTTCTCTCTAGCATATCTTTGTCTTCAACATTTTTGTCCAATGTTTTGATCAGTTGCAAGTGATCAAAAAATGTTGTGTAGAAGAAACTCGATTAAGTGTCATAAGGACGGCTCGGTTCCTGTATACATTAATGTTTATGATCTCACTTCTATGAATGGCTACGCTTATTGGCTCGGCCTTGGTGTCTATCATTCTGGCGTCCAAGGTTCTTTTTCCGCTTATTCAAAACAACTTATTTCACATATGGCTACGTACTTTTATTCTAATAGTTGAGCTATACCTAATGTTATTAATTGTTTTGTGGTATAGTTCATGGAGTTGAGTTTGCATTTGGATGTCATGAACAAGATTCGACAGGAATATTTGAGGGAGAACCGAAACAATGTGAAGGATTTACGTTCAGGAAGCAGATTTTGATTGGTTGGACAGAAATGAATATACGAGAAGTGAGAGCAATTATGGAAGAGCTTGCCGAAGATTACAAAGGAATTGCATATAATCTCATTACCAAAAATTGCAACCACTTTTGCAATGATGTTTGTGTTAGACTAACCGAAAATCCAATTCCTAGTTGGATTAATAGGCTAGCCAGAATCGGTAAGTAAACTATTTTAATCCAATAAGTATGTAAATAGATAGATAGATAGATAATGATAATATTATGTTAACATAAAATGTTGTTTTCTTGGTGGTTATGTAGGTTTCTTGTGCAATTGTATCATACCCGCGAGTATAAGTTCAACTAAAGTTGGAATTGAAGATAACAAAGTGCATAATGAAGGGGAGATGAAAAGGCTGAGGAGTCGTTCGAGTGGATCTCCTTCATCTTCTAGTTGTTCGCCCACCACTGAGAAATCGTCGCTGCTGGCATCACCAACAGACGCTCGGACTAGAAGTCATAGACTCACAGTTTCTCTCCCTCCACCTTCACCTTTGATTTTGGATTGTTCTCAATCTTAGCAGAGTTTTGATGCTATATTTGTGTAATCAAACTGCTTTTTTGTTTCGATTATTTTAATGTTCTTCAAGTTAATGATTGATTTACGGGTGATTACTCAAAGGTTATAGCTTTTAAAATTGTGTGTAATTACCTTCCATTTTGACTTGGTCAGCCAACAAGAGTTGGACCTTAAATATCACTCTTCTCTTCATATTGTTTACACTTATATATCAGTATGAGTTAGGATTAAATGAGAAGAAAATTTAAAATAAGAATGTTGAGAAAAAACCACAACCACATATTTTACATGCACCTACAAAAGTACATGCATCTCCCCTTAAAATTCTATTTTTTTTTTTTTTTAATGTGTGGCTAAAAATTTCTTCTCGTTCTTCTCACTTTAATTTTTCTTCTCACTAAATCCCTTCCTAGTATATCACAAACTTAATAATCCACTTTCGTTTTCATTAGTGTCTATAATAAGTCGATAAGATTGACAAGCAAATCTAGAAGAACATCACTTCTTTTGGCGAAACATGTGGAGACTGTCGTTTCGAGTAAACATATTGAAATAATTGACGGGACAAGACTAATACGTGTGATACGGACTAGATTGTCCGTTACGTTAGCTTCATCGAGCTATTTATTTGATCATGGTGCATCATGAAGCATTATTATTGTGATGGAATACTTAGGTCCCGTTTGATAATGTGAAAAGAAATGTAGGTCCCAAGCATCAATTTAAAATCTTTCGTCACTACTTTTGGCTTTTCTAGCTATATAGTAAAGTTCTAAGAAATTTTCAGAAGACAATACACCAGAATACCAGATAGTATAACATAAACCAACGAAAAGAAAAAGTCCTGTTGAACGATTTGGGTCAATTTTTTATTATTATTTTTTGTAAATGTGAAAAATATAATAGTGCAAAACTTATAAATGTTTACAAATATTTCTAAAAAAAGTCCTCGTTGAACGATTTGGGTCAATTTTTTATTATTTTTTATTTTTTTTAATGTGAAAAATATATTAGTACAAAACTTATAAATGTTTACAAATATTTCTAAAAAAGTATTCAGTGTAGAAGATCAATAAACATATCCACGATCCTCAAATCAACATGACCAAACACTTGATAAATCCTAACATCTAATTCTTTACATCATGTCACTCTAGCAGCAAATGCGTTTCCTATAACAATATAAGAAACTTGTGCCTTTCCAGTTAAGTATAATATACTCCCTCCTCTCAAAATAATAGTCCATATTTTCTTTTCGGAATGGGAGGTGATTTGTACACCATTTCTTTTATCCATCCACCACTAAATTATGCATAGCAGTGTTGTACTGTGTGCATCACTGATGTAATTTAGTGGTGAATGGCTAAAATAAATGGTGTACAAATCATCTCCCTTTCGGAATATCTCAAAATAATTGTCCACTTTCCTTATTGAGTAAAAACTAAAGAATTTAGTGAGGGAATATTCTATTTGAGTGGTTGAAAATTAAAATTGTCCTACTTTAAACTATGTGTTTTTTGTCTCCTGACAATCATTTTAAGACCAAGGGAGTAGCATAAATATTAAAAAATCTCATTACAGCTAAAGCTCACATGCATAGACTACATTTCCTTCATGAAGGCAAAGCCTATAATCAAACTAAACGGCCTCTCGAGCAACTAAATCTTTTCATTGATACCGGTAATAATTTTGAGACAACATACGAAAACAAAATGCAGGTAGGATCTTAAATCCTCATAAAAAAGAGATCCACAAGAGTCTTGTGAGAATACCTATTTCTAATTACCAACCATAGCATTCAAAGTTTCACCTACTATTGGAAAAAAAATAATAATAATTCCCTGAATGCGTTGCCCTTTCAGGCTGGACCAAGAACATAATAATAGCACAACAAAAGAGCATTTAAGATACAAAAGATCTAGCTTTTCTAGGTTACCCACCCTCTTGAATCATTTGTCTCCCTTTTTCTTTAGCAAATTCAAAGACTACCTGTAACTGGACCCAAAACAGGTCCCACCATTTAATCTACCCTCCACCATAGGATTCTTTTGGTACATATGCTCCATGATTATTGGCAAGTCAATTACTAAAACATTGACCTACATGTGGGGTCTTGCAAGATTTACATTCACAAACTAAATTTGGTTTTTGTATAGAAAAAAGCACTCTTGTTCCTCTATAATTTCAATATATAGATTGTTCATAAACAGAGGGGGAAATATATAATGCAACATATGTGTGTTTCAGCAGAATCTTGCACAATGATTGAGACGATAAAATGAACCAAGCCGTTGAAGAAGTGAGCTTTTTATGGCGTCAACACGAGTACCTGCTCAGGAATTTGAGATGAAACTTGTCTAGCTCTGTTTTGACTTCACCCACTCGACAAAGTTGTCTAGGATTAAAGGCCAAGCAAGTTCCTCGTCATAATTGTTGAAATCCGGAAAACTTATCTGTATAAACAAGAAACATTTAATACCAAGAGAATCAGAAGGAAATTTTCTTCTAGAGGTTGCAGTCTTGACGCATTTATAAATGGGTTGATTCGGTCAAGTTGTATCTCTTACGGGTAAATCAAACTTAAAAGTAAAAAACGGCACAAAAGGGCCGAAAGGGTCTAACGTGTAATTTTTAGACAGAAAACCTCTTTTAACAAATTTTATACAAAAGATTAGATTATTAATTTACATTATTGTAATCAAATTTGACACACTATTTGTTCATAAAGTTTCAATTCTTTAAGAGAAAGTATTTTGGGTCAACCCAATTCTATTCAACTTGTACCAAAACTACCCATTTAAACCAATACCAAATATGCCAATTTTGCCACATATACTTGTTATCTTTTAGTATAGAAAAAGTAATCATGAGATGCAACTTAAGCCCAACATGACTTTCAAAGAACATTACCAAGAAAAATCATTTTAAATCACCAGAGCCAACTGTAACCTAATGTTTGATTGATTACCTCATTGCAGAATCTATAGAACCCCATCCATTGATCCATGTTTATGACCTTGTAATCAATCTGTGTCTGCAAAAATAGTCCAAAAATACAATAGGTCATGTTCACAATTTCAATTTTCTATATCACTTCTCTAGTGCATTTAATGTGAGGAAAGAAAAACACATATAGTTGCTTCAGATCCCGAGAAAAGCTTCAGGCTCACCTTTAAATACTGGATGAACATATCCACCTGCTGATGATACTGTGACCCCAAAACAAGCTCCAATAATTCACATATGCTTTCAATATCTATGCTCTTTTGTTTCTCCTCTATATAAGCATTTAAAAGATCGATAAGCAATTGACTATAGCAAGGCCTAGCAAAGTAGCAAGTTATAGGTTTAGTATACCTGTTAGGCAATATCGAAATGCATAAGAATAGAAGTCCACATAATTTGATGGCCTACGGACCTTTTAAAGAAAAAGAACAAACAGATTAGCAACACAAACAATTTTCTCATTATACATAAAAGGACTTCTAGAAAATGAACTTAGTATATGCCAAAATACCTCGTTCTCCAGCTCAGGAAGCGCCTTCTTTAATTTAACTATAGTATCTGCCCGTAAGGCTTTAAGACCTTTCCGCCACTCCTCCTGTAAATCAGAACACATTTGCACATTTTAGCCATAGTCCATTTTTCAATAAAATGTAGTGTAAAAGAACACATAGATAAAGCTTATAAATAAGATCATACATATTATGCATACAAGAATAACATTAGAAAAGCGGAACACTGACATCATGATATTTTTAGCAGCATGGACCTAGGTCGTAATACGTTCATAACAATCATCAAAGGTTACACGCATATGTTACATAATACCTAAGGTAAAACATACAACTGTAATCACAGTGAGCTAAAGCTATGCCATGTAACAAGATTTATGCTACTAAGATCAAAAATGCTATTCCTTACCAGCGTGAAGTATCCCTGCTTTTCAGCCTGCATTTTCCTGGAAGTTATAGACCAGTCAGTAATGGAAGTGACACAGGACATTATAAAAAAGGTGTTTTAGTCGAACGAAAATGGCTGCAATGCAACATACCAAGCAAGCATCAATATACGGACATCCGTATGTTCCACTTCTAGGTCAGAACAGAGATACTCTATTCCTTCTGGGCTGTTTACAGAAACATGAATGTGTCAGAGATGAAGAAGCAAATTGACAACTAGAAAAAGAACTTGCCAGCTTAAATAAAGAAACTAAACATAAGGCCGAAGCTATTGCCAAGAATTCAATCACCAAAATTAATGATTGCACTTACTCAATCATACCAGAAGACTCATTCGCATATGTATAGTATAGCTGATCAATACGCTCCAACTCCTTGGTTGCAGCTTTACCTGTAGCTGAAGAAAAAGTTTAACTTTAAACAGTTGAACTCAACAGGAGCTGGATATCACTTTAAGAATTGAAGTTTTGAAAAAAGATTAACTATAAATGGCTAGCTTTAAGTCTTTAACACCATATAGCTAGCTTATCTTAATAAAGATCATAAATTGTGTTGCTTCTAATAACAGTTATGCTTGGCTTGTATTAGGCTTTCATAAGTGTTTTGATTATCTTAAGCCACATATGAAGGCACAATTTATCAACAAGCAATAACTAAGGCACCTAGGGACTACTTCATCGCATCTTTTGCTCTGTTTCTTCTAGAATCGTCTTGCAGGTTACAAGAAGACTGGCAGAGGAGAAGAACTAATTCACACCATCTTAAGGCAGACAAATTGTACTTGTAGATGTTTACAAGGGTGATACCATTTATCAAAAGGCCTTGATTTCAAAGGACTGGGTATGGAAGTCCATGTAAACAGTGTCAATGACTCGAGTATGCGGCATACCTAGTAGAGTTTACCGGTTAACAGTTTGCTTCATCCATCCAGTAACACGTGCACAAATCTATACCAAAAGACAGTAAAAAGTTCACTTAATTGCAGTTAGCGCCAACAGACTGCCAGACTACCTTCATACCAAAAAGCTAGAATCGATCTAAGTTATTGCCAGCCAGATTCTTTCGCCATTAAACAGGGCATGTAACTAATATTATTTTTCCATGTATACGCCAAGAGGAAGAACCAGCAGTCCAGCATCATGACCTGTGAAGTGAACTTCGATATCGTTCTGTTCCTGTCATACTAGTTTAAGTTCATATACATTGTTGCCCTTGGGTATCTCTTCTCACAGATAATTTACATAAATGAGGCTAAGTTTTTTTTTTTTTTACCATAGAAGCTCACTGAACCTGATTCCTACTCAACATTAAACTCTTAAGTCTTAACAAAGGGGGTGTTTGTTTAAGCTTATTTTTGGGCTTACGGTGCTTATATGGTTTCAGCTTATTTTGAAACTTAGAGTTATGTAAAATCATTATGTCATAATAAGCTTATACTCCTATAAGTTTCAAAAATAAGCCGGAAAACAAGGGCTGGTAAAACCTAATCCGAAACCACATAAGCTTATAAACCCAAAAATAAGCTTTAAACAAACATCCCGAAAGTAAGATGCTGTTTCAAGTTTGTCCTGCTTAAAGTATCTACTTCCGAAACACTTAATTTTGATCCAGTTATCTCAATCTCCCTCAACCTCTTCAAACTACGCAACAAGTCTTCATAAACTAACTAGACAAGACACCGTACATAAATAAAAACACCATGTCAAATGTAGATGCTCACTTCTAACTCTTTAAGAAAAAGCGAATACTTTTCAGATTGCGCAAACATGCATATATATATATATATATATATATTGAGAAGGTCAATTTTAACTATCTCTACACTAGAAATCTATCTCACATGTCCTAAGCGGGGCTCGAACACGCAACCATTTGGTTGGGGGAGCTTCTCACACAACATGGGTACCATCAGGACACAAGCCCTCTTTGGGTTATTATTAATTTACATAGACATGATAAAGTGAGAATCATCAACAAAAGAGCAAGTCAAATGAATTGAAAAAAAGAAAGATAAATTACCAGAGCGAAATAGATCCATAGGAGAAGAATTAGAGGACGATGAACTTGATGGGGCTTTCTTCGATGAACCCCGTCGCATCCTCAACTTATTCTATCTTTTTTATTTTTTTTATTACAAGAAGAACATATGACGTCGATGTCCGACAGCGATGGGAGATGACCGGAAGTGATTTGGTTGGATACGATACGATGGTCGGTCTGTTTGTTGGTAGAGTACAGACTATCCAACCCTCAAATTCTCTCTGATGAATTTGATGATGATGGTCAGATAGTTTGGAGGACTTTAGATAGATGGATCTCCTTGTTACTACAACCCACTTGGAATGTTGAAATGCATTATTTTCTTTTTCTAAATTTCTTAAAACAAGACTATATTGTTTTACTCAAAATGTTTTAATTTTTTGATGTTAATAAATATATTTGGAGGAAGACTTGACCTACACAAGGATTACACAAAAAAAAATCCACACATTGATCTGACAAGAAGTGATTAGTGTATCTATGCTACCTATAATAGAAAAATGATCAAAAATGAAATGTTGAGTTTCAAGTGAAATGTTGAGTTTTCAACAATGGTCAAATGAGAGAGAAAGTGAAATGTAATTAATAATCTTATTAAAACACCCCAATACTTAAAAGTATAATTATTTATTCACATTGTACAACTAAATTAAAGCATATCTACCAAATTAAATACAACAAATTCAAACACAAATCGGGTTGACCCGGGACGCTTCAAACCCGTCGGGTTGACCAAGTTTAATTTGACCCGTTTTCGACCCAACATAACAAGTTGACCCAGTTTAAATCGACCCATTTTTCGACCGAAATGGTTCAACCGGTTGAACCACCCGGGTTGAACCGGTTTTCAAAACATTATCCATTACTTAAAAGTACAATGATCTATTCACATTGTACAACCAATTAAAAACATATCTACCAAATTAAATACAACCAATTAAAACACAAACCGGGTTGACCCGGGACGCTTGAAACCCGTTTTTGACGGGAACGGTTCAACCAGTTGAACCACCCGGGTCGAACCGGTTTCAAAACATTATCTTTAATTCTTAAATCTTCAAACTTTTATTATTTTTCGTTTATAACCTATAAACTTTTTTTTTATCAATAAATTATCTGTCGCTATAAAATCTCGTTGCTATGCACGGGTACTCGTCTAGTTAAAGAGAAAAGAGAGAAAGTATAACAAAATAAACCAATCACTTACTGACACGTCAGCGTGTAAATTTTTTTATTTTTATTTTTGTAATTCTTACGTGGGTCTAGCATTCTTCATATATTTTTCATCAATCGTTCGCTCACTAAATTTATTTTTATTAGTTGAATTACAAAGTGAGCACTTATTTTGATACATATCAAAACAATAATTAATAATATCATACCGAGTAGTAGTATGTTCGGGGGCGAAGCTCCTGTAATTTTTGTTCATAAATATATTTTGTTTATCAAACAAATATTTAAAAGTTTTTATAAGGTATAAAGTTTCATATACTCAAGCTAGTAAATCTTTTATTTATATAATAAAACAAAACCCCTAGTGGGTACTTTCGTATTTCGGAAAAAAAGAATATTTCCTTATTAGGTAATATTTTAATTATTATTTTTTACTTTAAAATTTTAAAAGTTTGTTTTGTTGATATACTACACAAGTATAAGATAAATACAAAAAAATATAGATAAGATGCAATACTACATAAGTAGAAGAAAAATACAAAATAATGAAGATAAGATGCAACTAACAACAGGATTAAATTTTTTAAATGATTATCTTTAATAATAAACAAATATAATTAAAAATCATAAATCAAACAAAACAAATATTAAATTATTTATTTTTTAGGAAATAAAAATATATCGTTCACAAAATTTAAAAAATAAAAAAAATAAAAATAAAAATAACCGCACGTGCGCGGGCATTATAACTAGTACTTTAAATATAAGTATTTACAAACGAGATTAGTTATTTGGAACATTATAAAAAACGTGAAAATTGGAAGATGAATTTTAACCACTCGCTTTTAAATATAAAACAGTCATTTTCATCCTTTATAAAAAAAAATTTAATTAAAATCCAATTTCACCATCTTTTTTTAAATAATATATTTCAAAAACTATTAATCATTAGGCAAATCACACAATTACGACAAACATTTAAGTATCTTTCAATAGATGAGCAATTTCATATGTTTTCAATGAACATTTTTTATTATTTTTTTCGGTACAAGAGTTTGCATGATATATCAAACAGTAAATCCAACATGTTGTCATAAAAAAAAATCTTTTATATAATAAAGGAATTACATCATTTCAGAGTTTTTTTGACAAAACAATCTTAGTGAAAAAAAAATTGGACCAATAAGAATGCTCGATTTTGACACATAGGTGAAATCGAGAAATCAATAAAAAATCAAAATTGAATTGATTTTGGTCAAACTTTAATAAATTTGGTGGAGAATTTGATTGAGGAAAGAAAACACATAAAAATATAGGTGTCAAATTTATGAAAATAAAAACTTAAAAAAAGACGAGGTAATTAATAAAACATTGGTGGTTGAATTTTAAATATATTATATGGAGTTAAATGAAATTATAAATCTCCATGTTTTTTGATAACTTTAGATAATAAACAAATAACCCCTTACACTTTATACCCGCTACACTTTATAATATGAACTTTGTTTACAATTACATGAGTATTAGTATTGATTTGAGACTTCCATCCATTAAACTAACAAAATTTTATAAATGTACGAATTAGTTTTAATATACGTTAAATACTTTTAAAATGAATATTAGTTTCAAACTTTCATCTATTAAAATATCTTTTTACTATGTACGTTAAATATAAATAAGAACGCATGTTATCCTATTTAAAAGTTTAATCTATACGTACACGGGTTGAATATTAAATACAGTTAAATTATTATTAACGGTAATATAAATATCCAATGGTAAGTACGAGTTGCTGTGATATGAAAATAAATATACGCGATTGTACTTATAACGACTCATATAATTATTATTTAAAGTTTATATACGAATATCCGCAAAAACATTTTTAAAAACTTCATCAACACTCATTATGTGCTACTAAACTCGCACATTTTTTACAACATGATTTTCAATAGTTAAAGTTAAACAACAACATCAACCTCAACATTAACATCTATGTCAGCTAAACAAAATTAAATTTTCATCCAATAAATTTTTTACAAAATATTAATTGATATTAATACATAATGAAAAACTTATGCATACTTATTAGTTGTACTTATATCATAATTTTCACGGGTAAATTCTTATATATCCATATATTTTTTACAACATGATTTTCAATAGTTAAAGTTAAACAACAACATCAACCTCAACATTAACATCTATGTCAGCTAAACAAAATTAAATTTTCATCCAATAAATTTTTTACAAAATATTAATTGATATTAATACATAATGAAAAACTTATGCATACTTATTAGTTGTACTTATATCATAATTTTCACGGGTAAATTCTTATATATCCATATATTTTTTACAACATGATTTTCAATAGTTAAAGTTAAACAACAACATCAACCTCAACATTAACATCTATGTCAGCTAAACAAAATTAAATTTTCATCCAATAAATTTTTTACAAAATATTAATTGATATTAATACATAATGAAAAACTTATGCATACTTATTAGTTGTACTTATATCATAATTTTCACGGGTAAATTCTTATATATCCATATAGTAAAAAAAAAATTAAAATAAATTTGATTTATGTGTAAACTCATGTGATCAAAGAACCTTTGGCCCAATAACATTATAAGGAGACACGCTCAAGAATCCAATACAAGGTCGATGCCACGGTTATATTTACAATTTCTACTAACTATTTTTCTTATTTTCGCACATGTTGATGCTCTAACTTTTTAAAATATACATAATATTTTTTGTTTTTAAACGATAATACTATATAATTAAATTTTTCTGGAAAAACCCCGTGCGTGCACGGGTATTATGACTAGTATGAATATGTAGAACTCCGAATGATTCATAGTTTTTTGCATTTAAAAATACGAATAATTAGATTTCCAATCATATATATAACTCCTAATTTTTGAACTTCCAAATGAATACTGTTTATTCATAAAAGTTGGAGAAAACATATTGACTTTCAAACTTACAGATTAGTTTAATATGAAACATGATATATCAAGCGAATTTAAATATCATTTTTTCCTGTTTTCATTTTCTCCAACTTCTATGGATAAACAATGTTGATTTAGAGGTTCAAATATTATATATGATATATGATTGGAAATGCAAGAATATGTATTTTTCAATGCAAAAAATATCTATACAAATATTTATGTTCATCTTAGGACATCATGTTATGTGTTTAAACTTAATAATTAGTGTTATATCACATGTGATACATCAACCAGGTTTGACTATAAAAAATGATTATTTTTTCTCCAACTTTTATAAATAATCGTATTAATTTCGAGGTTCGAAAATTATGTATGATATATGGTTCCAAAGCTAATGATTCGTATTTTTAAATTAAAAAAAACGGTGAATCATTTGAAGTTTACGTAAATACATATGCCTATTTTATGATAACCTGTTGAATGTTCGAACTTACAGGTTAGCGTTATTTCACATGCGATATATTAAGCAAAATATTGAACCGAAAAAAATAAAATAAAATAAAATAAATAAAATAAAATAAGATAAATTGTTGAATGTATATGCAAGTGCTCCCCTATTGAAATATAATTAGATGTTTGTCACGATTGTGTAATTTATGTATCTTAACGGTTAACGCTTATTGGGATATTTAACTTTTTTTTTTCTTTTTTTTCTTAAGTTCATTTACATACCAAATGTTTACTTACATACCAATGGATCAATTCTACCAACTCGTTTTTTAGATTAGATAACAAACACACTTTCACATTCATTTTTTCAAAAATTAATATTTCTTAAACCGCTAATCGTCAAGTGCAAAAAATTACACCATAGTGACGGACATTTAATTATCTTTCTATAGATAGACACTTTGATATATTTTCGACAATTTTTTCTTTCTATTTTTTTCACATTTTTTCGTCTTTTTTTTCGTTGCTGAAACTTGCATAAGAAATCACATATGATTAAACACTAATTTGAATATTCAAATATTTGAGCATGTAATCAAATGAACATAAGTTTTTCTACAATATTTTAAAAGTTTCACCATTTTTTTTCTTGAAAACTAGACATTCATAGCTTTTCAACCATACATAACTCATTAAATTTTGAATTGTAGATTGGTACAGCTAATTCATCAAAGTTTGATTAAACACATAAAGTCACATATGATTTTAACCGCACATGTCTCAATCACATGTGATTTTTACTAAATGTGTTGTTATCATATGTGATTATAGAAGTTTCACGAATAAATTACTATAATATTTTGATAAAGTATGTGATATATGGTTAGAAAGCCATGAATAACTGTTTTTCATTACAAAAAACAGAAAAAGTTTTTTTTATTTATATACAAATACTTATGTCAATTTTAGTATAAATGTTTAGTGTTCGAACTTCGATATTAGTGTGAAATCACATGTGATATGTAATGTGAATTTCAATACCGAAAATAAAACGTGAAAAAATCGATCAAAATATTGTTATCAAAAGTATATCAAAGTGCCCATCCATAAAAAGATAATCAAATGCTCGTCGTAACGGTATAATTTGTTTTGTTTAACGATAAACGGTTCATGATATATTTAAATTATAAAAAATATGTGTAATTGAATTTTTAATTTAAATATTTATAATTTTCCTTCATTTTTTTCTCAACATGAAAATGAATGATTGAGATTTGTCCTTTGATATTTGAGAAAAAACAAGTTGGAAAACTCGCGCGTTGTCGCGGGGTGTTTTCCCAGAGAGGTATTCAGTGATATATTTAGACGAAGATAGGAGAACCATTGTTTAATATAGGTTATTGGTAAATTAGTTTCTTTGCACCTGTGCACATAGATATTGACATGCTCATGGGTATATAGATATAAGTTGAGTTGGAAAGCTGCATGCATTGGCTGGTTAAATGTTTTACAAAAGAGCACAACCAAATGTTATCTGCTATGAAAAGCAGTTTTGTGGATGTTACACAAAAGCATAGATAGGTGTTTACTTCTGGTGGTTATACAAAAGGATACATAGGTGTTTTGAAACATATTTGTGCAGATGTAGCACAAATATTGTACAAAACACAATGTTTTTTAGGAACGGTTGTAAACCATTTAAATATTTACATTGAGAAGGTCAACTTTAGGTCGTCTTGCACTTGTCGCTTGATCTGGTTCTTGGCTTTTCTGCTGCTGGAGTATCAGTCGTGACTGCAGTAGAAAAAAATAAAAATAAATAATAGATTAGTTAGTATTCAAGAGAAATGATGAAGTATGGCAATGGTAGATGTGCTTTCATGAAGTGTGTGAGTTGTGGGTTGAAGCTAAAGTGAATGCAAAAACAGTAAAGATGGATTATTGTACTGGATAATGATACACCATAGATGTACAAATAGTAAAGTATTTTGTAACTTTTTGCTTGGATAAGTGAATAATAATAGACCATGTGGAACTTGTTTTGGGTTCTGTTGTGGTAAGAAACTGTTACCATGTGACAGTTAGGTAGTTTTTTTGGTGTATATAAGTGGTTTATACTCATGTGTTATTGTGTCTTGTATTTCATGTATTGTTTTTAAAAAAGGTTGTCAACAAAGATGGGTTCGACTCCTATGATTGATGAGCTGAAAGAAGCATGCGGTTCTGATAAGTTACATAATGCATTACGTTTATTTTATTTTATTTTATTTTATTTTTATTTTTTATTTTTTTTTTCATGATGAGGCTGACAATGAAGGCCTTGCTTTGGTGTTGATTGAAAGATCTGATGACCTGCGTGCTAGTATCGGTAAAAAAAGGCAATTGCTTAGAGAGAGTGGAATTGTGGAGGCGCCTGATAATGTGGTTGCTAATGCCAATGAATGTTTACAGGAATCGATGTATAAGGATCTTCAGGTGTTGGCTGCGATGGGTGTTCTTCTTGATGTGGTGCATGAGGCACGCGCTCAGAAGCGTCGACATGTGGTCATGATGGAGCAGTTTAATTAGGTTGTGTTTGTATGGTTTTAGGTGTTGTTGTGTTTGTTAAAGGTTTTATGTAAAATGTTGTATCCATGGTCAAGCGATGTTTGTATGCATCGTTGTAAGATATTGTAGGTATAAATAAAACTTGATGGTTTGTTTATGTGTTAATTTTTTATTTTTATTTTTGTGTGTGTGTGTGTGTGTGTGTGTGTGTTTTTTCAATTTTCACCTTTCCTGAATGAAGAAAGAGAGTGAAAGAGTAGTTGTTCAATTACAAATAATAGAGGATTGTTAGAAAGAGAAGATGATGTGAGGTTGTGGACCAATTTACGGCTGCTGAATAAGCAGTGTCTTATTATGTTAGTGCTGGATTGTACATCTGAAGTGAATCCACTAAATATTAGAGACAGATTTTTAACTGTAGGCATGTGACGACTTTGTTTTAATAAAAAGGCCAACCTTTTGCAATGGGTTATCTATATGTGTATGATCACAGATAAATGACACCTAGTGGTTTGTTTTACGGATGAGACTTAAAGTATAGCATAAAGTGGTATTCTACGGTTCAAATCAAAAGGGTGCTATCAAAATAATTTGTACTTGACTGGTTTGTTTATGCATATGCAAAATGTGTTTTGCTTTAGTGTGTCTATTTAAAAGATGTAGGTACATGTTATTTTTTACATAGAAAGATACAATGTCTAAGTATCCTAGATGTGCGAAGCTGAAAGGCGATGCAAATTCAAGTAGGTGGCCAGAAATGCTAGCCTTTTATTGCCAGCAAAGTTCAATGCAAGACATTCAAATAGCAAGAGAGATAAGTGAGTTGTCTGCAAAATTGGTTGGTCTCATGAGTGAAAGAGGTCGTTTTATTCAGGAGTTGGAAAATATTGACAATATGTATGTGCAAAAGATGATAGAGCATTTAAAAGAGGTTCAAGTGAAAGATGATCAAAAGTTCATGCATTTGGCGACATTGGTAGATGAACTTGACCTAAATTCTCGTGGCAAAGATGTGTTTGCTTTAAAGCTTAAGGGAATCGTTGATTTCTAAGTGTTGTGCCAGGTTGTGAAATAATGTGTCTTTGCTTCGTAAACATGGTGATTATGTTTATGTAATATGTTTGTGTAAAATATTGTACTCAATAAAAGTGGTAATAAAGCTTATGCATGGTTTGTTTGTGCACTATATTCTAAAAGCGGATCTAAATGAAATCCATAAAATAGTATTGGAGTGGCATGGGTTGTTTCTATGCAAATAATCAAAAGTAAATCCACAAAACAGTTCTTATTCAACATGCAATGATGGTTTATAGATATCAGCATTTTGTTTTTTTCTTTTTGGAAGAGAGTGATGTGAGATCCTTTCTTTCTTTTGGTTTTCCTATTTAAGAGAGTTGAAATGCACATCTAATTTCATATTTTTTTATAAGTGTCTAATAAAAGCAAGAAAATACAATGTCTATGCGTCCTAAGTGTGATCAGCTCAGAGCTGAAGCTAACTCTAATAATTGGTCTGAGATATTAGTTTTGTATTGTCACCAAGCTAGTATTCAGGATATTCAAATGGCACAACAGATGAATGCGCTTTGTGGCAGATTAGTTGGTGTCAACCGTGAAAGGGCTAGTTTTATTCAATAACTTGAGACTGTCGAGAACACTTATGCTCAGAAAACGGCTGAGTATCTAAAAGAAGTTTTGGCAAAAGATGAACAGAAAGTGCTGCAGATGCGCTTGATGGTAGCTGAATTGGAATTGAATGCTCGTAACAATGATGTGTTTATTATGAAACTTAAGGGTCTAATGCATTTCTAAGTGTATTGCTACAGTCAGGGGAGATTATCTCTATGTGTTTAGTCCTAGCATAGTTAATCGTGGTTGAGTGTAAGATATTTGTTTCAATAAAAGCTAGGGCTTATGTTATGTAAGTTTGTGTTCATTGTAAGATATTTTATGCAAGAGAAAGTATGAATTTTAGTTTAGCAAATGTGAAGCTTACTTTTCTGTCTTTTTTGATGTGGTTCATCTTGTTGAGGAAGTGGTTGTGCCATTGCTTCATTGCTGATCTCATTGCCTTTTACTTCTTCTGAATCTTTTTGTTGAAAAAGTGGTCGCTTCACTGCTTTGCTTTTAACGTATTCTCCTTTAACTTTTCCTGAGCCTTCATGAGTTGTTATTGGCAGGATTGGTGGTGGTGTTGCTATTTTATTGGCAAATAGTTAGAAAATGTATATGTATATATATATTTAAATAACAGAAAGTCTTAGATAAAATAGAAAGCCTGTACATGGCTTTTGTTCTGTTGGTGCAGTTGTGTCTTCTTGATCATGAAACGATGGCTTGTTTAGTTCTGTAGCTGGCAGGTTTTCATGTGTCTCTTGGTATGGATGTTCTTCATTTGTTATTGCGAGAAAGGATGTTGATGGTCCTGGTTTTTTTAAATAGCAGTTAAGATTTATAATTGTACACGGTATCTTTAACGAAGAAAAATTGTGAAGTAAAAGAAGTTTACCTTCAATGGCTTCTATTGATTTGGCTGGTGTTTTATGCCTCTTTTTTTGGTCGAAAACTTGATCTAGAATAAAGCTAGTTGAGTCGCTTGTTTGGTTGAAACGGATTTGGAAAATATCTTTTTGTCCTTCAGTATCAAAGATTTGTGGTGGTATCTCCTGTTGGTCTTCTACTTTATGCATTGCAATGAGTTCCGAACATGTATACCCCACGACATCATCTGCTCCGGGAGTAAAGAAAGTGATAGGGACTGTTGCAGATTGATCTTTGATGAAACCTTTGAAACAATACCTGCATATCATCAATTGTGTTAAATTTTTTATTTTTTATTTATCCTTTTTTTTTTGCTTCGTAGGCTTTTTAAAGCTGTAATATTGAATATAATTCACCTATAAAAGGGTTTATCTTGTATTCCATGATCCAAGCAGCGGTATGCTCCATCTTGCTCGACTACTTTTCCCATGCATTTGTTGCAAGATATGTAGAACCAATTCCTTTTGATGTTGATGCCGGCTATTATTGCCTCAGTAGTGAATTGTACGCCCTATAAAGGTTTGTGTAAATGGTAAGATATTGGCAGAATTTTGGCTCAAAGTTTATTTTGCGTTCTAAGAAAAGTACCTTGTAAGTTTCGGGTTCCACTTTTAGAAGTGTTTTAAGAGGAAATCTGTTGCGGAACTTTTCTTTCTCAATATCTTCATATGGGGTTTTGCAAATGCGCAGTTACGGAGTTGTTTTGCACCTCTGTGTGTATCTGTTTTATTTCAAAAAGTTGGAACAAAGGTATTTTATCAAGTTTTAATGTAAATATGAAGCTATTTTGATCTTTGGTTTTCAAAAATCTTACTGTGCTCTTGCTTCATCAATCTCTGGTATTTTCGGGTTTAGGTAACACTCTGTTGCTGAGGTTGCTGTCAGTTGATAGTTATCTACAATGACATTATTTGAAAATATGTTAATGTTTTGCTGTTTAGATACAATATTTTGTTAGAGTTTTGATGAAATACCTCTGAATCTTTCGACACGGCAAGAGCTGACAGCGATTATAACAGGTTGTTCCATTGTCTCAAGTCTGTGGTTTTCGAAATTCTCTGCCATCTAATCCCACATTGTGAATTCAACTATCCTACCACTGTTCACATAAGCAACGTATTAGAGGAATTGAAAAGTGTATTAACTATTATTAAAACGTATTTTTGCAAAAGTTTAGGGTTGAAAAGTTGCATACTTTAAACTCTCAATGTCAACTTTTCTATAGATAGTCTCTTCTTGATTGTTTTTTGGTTTACGGATCACTTGGCCGACCGATCTCAGATGACCCATGAAATCTGCAAATAAATAAGTATTAGCATTGCACATTTTGTTTTTTTTGTAAAAACCTGATGCTAAAAACATGACCTGTTAGAACTGGGTACTATATTTTTCTTGTTCCGTCTTCTTTTTTTATTTTTGATTGTAGCTGGTTGTATGAAACAAATCTAAAGTAGTGGTGGGGGATGTTGGGTGCCGTTATAGGATCAAACTTGGTGATTCTTCCAAATCTAAGGCTTGTTTTGTTGTCGATTATTTGTTGGTAAGGGTCGGTGGGTTCACACATGAAATATGAAATTCTGTAGACTGAGCCAAATTTGATTTTTGGGTCAAAGTAGTTGATTTCTTTGACATTCATGTTGCCTTGTATTGCATTGCCCTGTGAATGTGTATTTGTTGTAAGATAAATTTAAACATGCAACATTTAATTTTTATAGGGATTGAGTTTTATCATACCTCTTTGTCTATTAAGATACAGCAGTATGCGGTTTCCTTTTTTTTGGAGAGAACCCGCTTTCCTTTTTTTTTGCCGTAAGTAACTGAAATCCATTTCATGTATACTCTTACTTCAATTATTTTGTTATAAGAGGTTGGTCGTAACTCAGCAATTGTTGTAATGTCTGGCACATTGCTGCTTTCAACGATCGTCTTTTCAGATGGATGGTTTACTTCATTGAGTGCACTATTGGAAGTTTCCACCATTTTGCCTTGAGATGCTTCTGAAATTGCAGTATTGGAAGTTTCCACCATTTTGCCTTGAGATGCTTCTGAAATTGCAGTAGCCACAGCTTTGTCCATTTTACTGGCAAGATATAACAAATAAGAGTATGTTATAAACAGAAAGTGTTAGACTAAAGTGTTTCATACAAAATCATTTACTAAGGATAGAACAGTAGATGTCAAATACTGTTGGTGTTTAGAGAATGTAGGCGAAGATCTACAAAAAGTTCAGTATATATCGAGCATCACAAAACTAAAGTGGGTTAAAAAAAATTTTAAAAAAAAAGGAAAAAAAAAGGAAAAAGGAATTTGAAGTGCGATAAATATTAAAACATGCATTGATGGTGTTAGTAAAATTTTGTATCATTTATTTTTGCCAAGAAATCTCTGTAAAATATGTTTTCGTCTCATTTGGTCTCCGATTCTGCTGCTCCTTCATGAGAACTTTTAAACCATGAGGAGATGTGGTTCTAGAAAGAGCTACATACAACTGTCCATGACCAAAAACTGGTTCCGGAAGGTAAACACTAATTTTGTTGAGGGATTGTCCTTGACTTTTGTTGATTGTCATGGCGTAACAAAGTTTAATTGGAAATTGGTGGTGTTTGAAAAGGAATGGAAGATTTGGGTCTGTATGGATTAAAGGAATCCTATATATAAAAACTTTTTCTCCGACTCTTGTTCCTCTGATTATTTGAACTTCTATAAGTTTTGACATTAGTTGTGTGACAATCATGCGTGTCCCATTGCATAAGCCACCTGCGAGAGTAACATTCCTTAGAAGCATTACTGGTGCTCCAACTTTAAGTTCGATCAAATGTGGTCGAAAGCTTGGCAACTTAAAGGTGTTAAGATAGTCATCAGGGTACAACATCTCTGTGTCAACGCCACTGTCAGCAAGTGGTATAGCAACATCATGGCTTGCATAAGTTGTAGTTTCTCCTTCAATCATTGAGAGAACATGCGAGTTAATAATGTTTGCAGTTTGATTTTTTGGACAAACGATCGCTTTTTGTTGGAGAGTGATTGCCGAAGGTGTTTGTAGAGTGCTTTTGTCATAGATGAAATTTATCAATTTAGAGAGGCCTTCCTCATCATCTTCTATGCAATATCTTTCTGGAATTTCAACCCATGATGCATTTCTACTATCTTCTTCATCAGGTTGACCTATTTTCCCATCACCAATATCCAAAAGCCATGAAGCAAAGGACTATGCGGAGCTTTGTTCTTCTAAGGTCAGATCTGACCAAAATAACCTCATGTTTTCTTTTAGTGTCATGAGCCTAAAATGTGGCCACAGGTGTGATCTTGCAATCGATGATGCTATTATCTCCATTTTCGGTGCACCTTTCTTCACCGGCAATGTTTGCCCAAAATTTCCTCCTAAAATGATTTTTTTCCCACCAAAGAGAACATCTGGTGAATCGAGTATGTCTCTAAGGGTTCTGTCTAATGCTTCGAAGCACCGACGATCATTCATAGGGGCTTCGTCCCAAATAATGAGATGTGTTTCTGCCAGCAGGTTTCCTATAAGAGTATTCTTTTTAACTCTGCATAGCGACTCGTCTGTGAGCTCAAGGGGCAACTTGAATCTTGAATGTGCACTACGGCCTGATGGAAGAGGCAAAGAAGCGATGCCAGATGAAGCAACCGCAAGGACGATCTTACCTTCTGAGCGCAGAGCACTAATAACAGTTTTCCATAGGAAAGTTTTGCCCATACCTCCATGGCCATAGCCAAATATCAACTCTTGTCTATTTGTTGTGTTTGCATTTATGATAAGATCATAAATCCTTTTTTGCGCAACAATGAGTTTAGGCACTGAATCATCTCTTTCTTGTGCTAGCAGTGGCCTATTGTAATTTTTTTCTTCCATGAGTAGGCGATTGTTTAGCTCATCTAGTAGATTTTTCGGGGGTAGCTGCAGGCCATAATTTTCAACTGATTTACCACAACTGGTCAGCAATATTTCCAACTCATATAATATGTACCCTTGTAATTCAGCATCGTTGACATAGTAATTTGGAATCCGTACTTGCTCTGAAACAATGGCTGGAATATCGTGACCCATTTCCTTCCAAAATTTATTCCATAACTGTATAGGGTTCCCTACTTCACAATGAGTGAGAAGCTGAGCGAAAGAAATCTGAGTTCTGGCGAGGATGCCGATATGCATGCTTCTTGAAGGGCTGTATCCCATTCTTTGTCATCGCCAAGAAGGCCTAGAGCCTGGCATGCAGCTCGATATGTAGGATAAAGGGTTTGGTTAACTTTTCGCACTTCTTTAAGCCCTTTAGATCCTTTTTGATGGCAAAGCAACATTCTGAAGTAGAAAAGCTCACCTGAAGTTGGGTGCACATATGCTAGGCGACCAATAGAATGGCGGTTATTTTTTCTTCTTGACCCGGCATTGCTATCTTCGTGCCAAACAAACTCTGACGAAAACTTTAGGTAAGTTAAATGATGTCCGTCTGTGTTTTCAATGTTGTACGTAAACCATTCTGTCAGTGTTGTCATTTTCTTATCTTGGCGATTTACAATTGCTTCCAAATTGTCCCCATCTCGAAAAGTTATATGCTGCATGTTTTCGAGGCGGACCTGAAGTATCTCCACTGCTGGTTCTCGGCTATGTATCTGAAATTTTAGGATCCTCCAACAGGCTTCAGGAGGACATATGAAACGACCGTCAACAAAATTATGGATTTCATCAATGTGTGGGTGTGACCGGATTGCTGAAGTAGATGCATCACCAATAAACCTGGTTACTTGTGCGAATATTCGGTCTGTTCCCTTGGATATATACTTAAATAGATATTTAATAAGCATGCTCCATCCACAGTACTCTACATTGATATGCGCTTCAAACGCTAAGCATAAAGAGCGGTTATATGGTACAACATAGGTGTTGTCAAGCTTCATGCGGTTTTTGGTTGCAAAAATGTTTGTTTGTCTCCTACGATAACATGACCTTTGTCGTCAAAGAAAGTCTCATTGTTGTACTTCTTTGGGAAATTTTTTGTGCACTTGTCACCTTCATACACGGTGCGTTCAAGTTGGCTTTTCCACAGGGTCCATGCATCATCATCTCGGAAACAATTTTATAGGCACGCGGATCGTCAACTGGATTACGCAACTCTGCAGATATATACTGGTCAACATCTTTAGCATCTTGTACTTTGGTTGATGAAAATACCCACAGCAATGTGTGACAATGTGGTAACCCCCGTTTCTGGAACTCAATAGAGTACAAAACTGGACAGAAAAAAACATGAAAGGCAAAAAAGTTAGGGATAAAATTTGCTACACATACATTACATAATTGAGCTGTGGAGTTTATAAATTGTAATGAAAGTTTAAATCGACAAAATTGTAAAAGATAGATACCTCCAGTCACACTTCCAAATGGTTTTCTTTGCTTAATAAATTTGACGAAGGCTTTTAGCTTTTGCTCAAACACTCGGCATATCACATCTGCCCTGTCAGATGTGCTCAATTGGAGAAAGTCTGCCATGTATCGCCGAATTTCAGGCCAGTTTGCATTACACGTAAAAGTTATGAAAAATTGTGGGTTACCGAGTTCACGACAAATCGCCAATGCATCCAAATAGTGGCTATACATGTATCTTGGACCGCCAGTGAACGAAGAAGGTAAAATAATTCTTGACCCAACCTCAGACCCATTATGATCGCCTCTTGAGACTGCATCATATAGGCCTGACAAATATACGCCACGAGTGTCATCCTAATGTGTCCTATTGAAATCCATCCTGTTCTGTTCTAGACAGTAATAAACACCAACGACGTATTGCTGGAAAAGACGGCCTGTTCGGAAAAGCAAGTTGTAGCTATCATGCCTTGGGTGCAGTTGATATGTGTAAAACGCGTTCATCGAAACCCGTCGCATCCTTTCATTTGGATCCACCAATCGTGTCATTAACTTTATATGATATCCTGGTTGCCCATAAATGAAGATGAGTGGAAATTGCAGCGACATGTACGATTGATGAAGTTTGTTGATCCTCTTTGCTGGCCCATCTCTATACTCGATAATAATATCATAATCTATTTCGGTCATTGGGCCACCGTCAAATACTATAGCTCCAATAGCTTGTGATGTAGGTAACTCGTAACCACGTGCACCATTACCGTTATAAAGCCTCACCTTAAATTCAGGGACATCATTTTCTGCACACTTATCACATGCTATTCTGAATACTTGTACCAGTTAGTTGTGGGTGTCTAAAAATTGTATGAGGCCTTGTACGACTTCTGGATCTAATGGATTCGTGTCAGAATTTGTAAAGTGGCTCATTCTGTTCTGGACTTCATTCTGTGTGTCGTAGATGTACAATTGCAAGAAACATGGCTTGTCATCACCGGTAGGACAAAGTGACCCAATCTAATGATAGATCTGGCCTGAAACTTTAAAGACATATGGGCCTCTTCCTTGGTTGACTGTGTTGTCAATGTTTGCGTCGAACGAAGTCATCACAAACATTTGATTGTAAGCTCTTATATGTTGCATAAAAGTAGCGTCTGAAAGAAGTTGATTGATATACTCAGGCGGATCTGGGTCAGATTCCATATAGATTTTACCACCTCCGCAGCACAAATGATACTTAGCCTCGCGATGACCTTTTAGCCGCTCTTCATGCCAAAATGCAGCGTTGCAATAACGACATCGCTCGTTACAGTCTCCTAAATCCTCGTATACAGGTGATTCATCTGGAAATTGTAAAGGGAATGCTACTTAAAAAGTGAAAGACGACGTATGCGAATGAAAGGTATGTTGTTGAAAAAGGGATTACTGAGGTTTACCTTCACTTTGATGAAGATTAGATTGTTGCCCACTATTGTGGACATTGCTTCCTGTATCAGCAGCTATCCGGCTCGTGGGCCTCTTTTCTTGAGCATTTGTTAAGAAAGAACAATGAAGATTAGATTGTTGGCCACTATTGTGGACACTACTTCCTGTATAAGCAGCTATCCGGCTCGTGGGCCTCTTTTCTCGAGCATTTGTTAAGAAAGAACTGTTATTGTCGGGTGCTCCTACAGCGAAACAGAAGAAAGTCTATTAACTAAAATACATATACAAAGTGAAATTTGTAAAGGAGCCTATTCAATTGTGATGGGGTGTGTTAGGATAGACATGTCTGAAACTACCTTTGGTTGCATGACAATCTTGTTGCTCGCTACGATTATAAAGGCCGTTGGCTGAAGTACTTTGTGAACCACTTGTTGACAAATATTGCTGAACACGGCGTGTGGTGACATTAGCTGCTGGCTTCCTTTTTGTTATTTATATGGGTTGATTGACTGTCATCACTTGTCGGCACATTTGGTGGCAAATAGGTATTGGTATCAGATGTTCCTACAACGAAGGAAAAGAGGCTATATTAATCAAAATATATATGCAAACTCGTTGGGGTAAAGTTGTTGAAAGTTACCTTCGGTTGCATGACAATGTATTTGTAAACCACTTGGTGAGAAACACGTTTGAGCAGGACGTGTGGTGACATCAGTTGCTGGTTTGGTATTTTCCCAAGCCGGCTTGAAGCAGCTCTTGTTACTTATATGGGTTGATTCGCCAGCATCACTTGTAGAGTGTAAATAGCCTTCAATAACAGGTTTCGCGGCAATGGCATTTGAACGTTCGTTAGTATTTTCAGCACTCTTTCGCCTTTTGTAGGTAACTTTATCTGCATTTTTTAAATGATCAGCAACTGCATGTCTTATTTTATATGGCATAAGTATAAAAACATATTGTTTCTTAGGATTGCAACCGTAATGAAAGAGAAACTCACCAAAGCTATTTGTAACATTAGTCCTTTTTAGGCGGTGGGTACTAAAAAAGTTGGGCAACGATACTGGTGTTTGGTTGGTGGGAGCAACATGACGTGCACGAAGTTGCCTTGATGTGATTTTGCAATTCTATTTATTGAAATCTGAATACTCATATGGAAGATGGCGAACTGTTTGCAGACCAAAGTCTAACATTACCAGGCCTGAATAAGTGTCGTCTGAAAGCATAAATAACAATTAGAAAGGAAAAATGTATAAAACACTCTATGATATAAAATCCGAAAAATAATGAACGGTCATAAAACTCACCACAGTTGAAAGTTGATGCACAGGCTGAATCGAAGAAGCAACAATTGAAGTAGACAACGAAGGTTGGTCAGGTCGGTGAGCCGTAGACCCATGTACACTGACAACGTTGTTTGGTTTTGGGTTTTCAAGGAGTTGGTCACGAATTTTTTGAGCATTATTTTTTAAGTTATATTTCATAATTAGAGCAGCGAAACCGAAGACCAATGAGACAATGTGGCAAAGTTAAGTGAACAACAATGACTAAGAATTTAGAATAAGCTATGATGATAAGCATATACATTTTTAAGTTATATGTTTAGCAAGTAGAGTTAAAAAAAAATGAAAGTTAGGTTGTGATTGGAAAAAATAGCAAAATGTTTATAACACACCATAAAGAGGACCTCCTTAAATTCTTGTCTTAAATGCACCTATACAATTATTTTCAAGCAAAGACATGTTGATTACACTTAAAAATACAGGGTATCTATCTACCTAAACCATGTCATTAAATTAGCCTTGACATATTGATTACACTAAAAAATACAGGGCATCTATCTACATAAACCATGTCATTAAATTAGTCCTCACATTCAAAAATGGAAAACCATAATTTACTCAGCTCCAATGAAACCCTAAAAACCCGAATTTACTTAGATAATAGGCAAGAGTCAAATCTAACACAATTGAATTAATCAAAAGCATAGATCAAACATCAATAACATATAAACACGAAAAAAAAAATCAATAAAAAGAAAAAAAATAGAAATCCAAACCTTATCACAACGGGTAGATTTTTTTTTTAGGTTTCTTATGGCACAAAACACAATTTGAAGATAAGCAATCCTAAGATGTGGTTGAAAACGGGGTTGTAGTACAACCACAACACATGGATAATTTGACAACCACATATGGAATCAAAAACTAATATTACTGTTCATATCACTGTACATCCCCTCACAGTCCACTGTAGCTGCAACCGGGTTCATCTCATCGGATCGGGGCAGCGTGGAACGGCGTTGGATTTGGTTGGTCGGAGCTCAGGGTTTCGGATCCCAGAAGTTAACGTTCACTGTGAGTGACAATGAATAGTTGTGGGTTTTGGGTATCACCCGTTTTTTCATAGTGGATTGGCATGGGTCGGTTTGGCAAAACTAAAATGGCCCAAAAGCCCACTGGATAGTATAATGGTATAATTAATGTGTAAATAACTCTCTTTATTTATTTATTAATTAATTTATTTATTTTTTAAAAGTGAAAGTGAGTTAGTTTAAAAATATTAATTAATTTCTTACTTTTTTATCCTTTACAAAATGTGTGGCTGAGATTTATCATGGTATGCAGAAAAATAATAGTCCCTAATTGAATTTTTCTCATTTACAATCAATTAGAGTTATTAATTAGTAAAATTATTTATATACGATTCAAAATACTCTATTCATCCTAAAATTACTGTCTCCAGATAAAACACATATAGTTTTTAAAAATTAGAACTCTAGACTATTCTATCAATCAAATATCATCTCCAACCGTTATAATCTTTTGTAATTGCTATTGATACATTGGTACGTTTGTGTTCAAATTTAAACATGACCTTTTATCACTCGAGGGATATGTATGTTGAATAATGATTTGAAAATTTATAGTAAAGTTTGTATCGGGGTATCTCAAAGCAAAACCAAAGTCCTAGTACAGGATATCAAAATAATGTTTAGTTAAAGTAATTTGCAAGTTTAATAAGCTATCATTAAAGTTATTTTTTGATACAGAAGGAAAACACATGTTTATTGAAGGCATCAAAATATGATCAAATATTAACCAGTTGTCACGTATTAGCAGATTTGTTTTTTCTATCTCAGATTCGGCATGTATAACTTATTAGCATTGTACTTCTTGAATTTTCACTAATTTGAGAAACTTTATAAGAATTTGTTGTTCACTTCAAGTAATAAGCAATGCAACAAGAATACGATTGCATGATTTGTACCAAGATAAGTAATATGAAGCTCTCTTCTGACATGTCACCTCAATTGTTGGCAAAATCTTTCGATGTTGAATAAGTATATACTTAAAGAATCATAACTCATATTACAAAGTGCTCGTAAAATACCAATGTGGCATCATTTATAACAATATCTTCACATATACACACTTTGTTCACATTGTTGATCGTGTATTGTAATAGAACATAAAGATATTGTTATAAACGTTACTCTTCTTCAAAAGATTTTATCATAAGCGTGAGCACATGTTCCAAAGACACTTTTAATCAAAAGTTTCGATTACACTCACAACCTAATTTCTCGAAGTTTTATTTAGCCCGTTAATTAAATGTTTACGGTGAGATACTGGTACTACTGATACAATAACGGCCAATAGTAGCATAGTACATTTCTAATCAAAATCTTTGCAACTAAAGTCAATTAACATTACTGTTGATACCTGCTAAACCCAGCCAAGATGACATTACCTACTAAACTGAAAGGATGCCAGTCAAATTTCACATATAAATTATGACGAAAGTATATTAACGTAATACTACTGAGCACTTTACTTTAAAACAAAGTTCAAACAAAGAGTCGTTTATAAAATCGTGACAAGTTTATCTTTAGGTTGACAAAGTAATGAAGCGTTGTAATGTTTTGAAAACCGGGTCTTTGAATTGACCCGGTCAAGTCACCGAGTGACTGGGTCATTTTGACCCGTTTTTGGCCAAAAGTGGTTCAACTGGAAGGGTCGAACCGGGTTTCAAAACACTCGTTACAACCGACACTCGTGGCTAGAGACTATTTCTTGGAATTTACTTGCAAGTTGTTGTTAGTCGTATAATGGTAAAACCTAATTCCCAAAANNNAAAGCCCACTGGATAGTATAATGGTATAATTAATGTGTAAATAACTCTCTTTATTTATTTATTAATTAATTTATTTATTTTTTAAAAGTGAAAGTGAGTTAGTTTAAAAATATTAATTAATTTCTTACTTTTTTATCCTTTACAAAATGTGTGGCTGAGATTTATCATGGTATGCAGAAAAATAATAGTTCCTAATTGAATTTTTCTCATTTACAATCAATTAGAGTTATTAATTAGTAAAATTATTTATATACGATTCAAAATACTCTATTCATCCTAAAATTACTGTCTCCAGATAAAACACATATAGTTTTTAAAAATTAGAACTCTAGACTATTCTATCAATCAAATATCATCTCCAATCGTTATAATCTTTTGTAATTGCTATTGATACATTGGTACGTTTGTGTTCAAATTTAAACATGACCTTTTATCACTCGAGGGATATGTATGTTGAATAATGATTTGAAATTTTATAGTAAAGTTTGTATCGGGGTATCTCAAAGCAAAACCAAAGTCCTAGTACAGGATATCAAAATAATGTTTAGTTAAAGTAATTTGCAAGTTTAATAAGCTATCATTAAAGTTATTTTTTGATACAGAAGGAAAACACATATTTATTGAAGGCATCAAAATATGATCAAATATGTAACCAGTTGTCACGTATTAGCAGATTTGTTTTTTCTATCTCAGATTCGGCATGTATAACTTATTAGCATTGTACTTCTTGAATTTTCACTAATTTGAGAAACTTTAAAAGAGTTTGTTGTTCACTTCAAGTAATAAGCAATGCAACAAGAATACGATTGCATGATTTGTACCAAGATAAGTAATATGAAGCTCTCTTCTGACATGTCACCTCAATTGTTGGCAAAATCTTTCGATGTTGAATAAGTATATACTTAAAGAATCATAACTCATATTACAAAGTGCTCGTAAAATACCAATGTGGCATCATTTATAACAATATCTTCACATATACACACTTTGTTCACATTGTTGATCGTGTATTGTAATAGAACATAAAGATATTGTTATAAACGTTACTCTTCTTCAAAAGATTTTATCATAAGCGTGAGCACATGTTCCAAAGACACTTTTAATCAAAAGTTTCGATTACACTCACAACCTAATTTCTCGAAGTTTTATTTAGCCCGTTAATTAAATGTTTACGGTGAGATACTGGTACTACTGATACAATAACGGCCAATAGTAGCATAGTACATTTCGAATCAAAATCTTTGCAACTAAAGTCAATTAACATTACTGTTGATACCTGCTAAACCCAGCCAAGATGACATTACCTACTAAACTGAAAGGATGCCAGTCAAATTTCACATATAAATTATGACGAAAGTATATTAACGTAATACTACTGAGCACTTTACTTTAAAACAAAGTTCAAACAAAGAGTCGTTTATAAAATCGTGACAAGTTTATCTTTAGGTTGACAAAGTAATGAAGCGTTGTAATGTTTTGAAAACCGGGTCTTTGAATTGACCCGGTCAAGTCACCGAGTGACTGGGTCATTTTGACCCGTTTTTGGCCAAAAGTGGTTCAACTGGAAGGGTCGAACCGGGTTTCAAAACACTCGTTACAACCGACACTCGTGGCTAGAGACTATTTCTTGGAATTTACTTGCAAGTTGTTGTTAGTCGTATAATGGTAAAACCTAATTCCCAAAAACCACAAACCGGGCTTGGGCCTAATTATCCACTAATAGTTGCATTGCAACATTGGTAAAACATATTTCAGCTAGAATTATAATAAAATAAGCTAATAACCATCAGTTGGGTTTATAAGACCTCGCTTACATCAGCCAATAATATTGCTCATATAAAAATAAACAAGTTGTAATAATTTTGTGTTGATTAATTAGTTGTGTGGCACAACTTTATGAAATTTCGAATGAATGGCAAATCCAAAGTTGCTTCGAGTAATTGAGTTTGAGTAAACTTCAAGCAAGGTACTTTTTATTTATCATTTTTTTGCAAATTATCTCTATTCTTTTTAAAAATTCAAAAAGATGAAAAATAGGATTCTCATAGCACGCGTGATCTTTGCCTTTTTCTTCTTTATTTGTCATGAAATTCTCACGTAGCCTTCATAGCCATGTTAAATTTATAGATTGCAAAAGAACGTGTCACTTGAATAAAACGACATTCAAAGGAATGAACCATTTTAGACTTTTAGTTGGTCACTTGGTCACGATTTAGCTATATTTTGTACTACTGTTTTATGAATACGTTATATGATTCAACTGTGCCATTTATCACATGCGAGTTGGGGTTGTTAAATTATAGTTAAATATTTAACGTGTAAATGTCTAGAATCGAACGCGAGACCTCGGGATTGCACACGATACAAATGAGTATTAAGGAATAATAATAAATGTATTTTATATATTTATTATTAACACAAGAATTTAACGATCGTTAGTGTTTTCCGTTAAATGACTAACGACTGTTAGACGAAGGATTAAGGAAAGTATTAATTGTGGATAAATTGGAAAAGTCATTGAAGGATCCGTAAAACCCCTTGGGGGCTTCCCAACCGATCGGCTAAGGATTGGGGAATCCCAATCCTTATCACAACTTGGACTCTAAGATTTCTAAAGCCTATAAATACAATTGGGTTCTAGGTTTTCACATCTTCTTCTACACACAATTATCCCTAAAACTTTTCTTCCTCTCTCTTTTGGTTCAAAAGCCGATCGAACTCCCCTAGTTCACTAAGGGATTCGATTGTTTGTTATCAAAAATTGTTTCTTGTGTAGTTTACTTGCATAACCTTGTAGCGGTTTAGTTTGTGTTGTTACAAGAACGAGGTAACAACACACATTGTTGTTATCAAGAGATCGAATAACAAAGAAAGGTAAGGGTATTCAGTTGATCTATATATAAACCGTAATTAGGGTCATCACGTTGTTTCAGAATCCCTAATCAAGAAGTGCAATTTGGAGGTATGTTTTCTATTTAGTTTTAGTTAATAATCTAACATGTTATGCATTGATCTTGCTTCCTGCTTATATGTTGCTACTTTGTGTGGTTTATTT